>JAODAL010012748.1:0-94165 GCA_025379985.1 Phyllomedusa bahiana
TTTGGCCCTCTCTGACAGACCCCCCATTTTAAAACTGTGTGCACTTAGTGAAAATAACTTTTTGGAACCTTTTTTATATGTGTTCAGAGATTGTTTTCTTGGACACATTGTGTTTAAGATAGTACGAAATTTTGGCCCAAAAAAATGCTTGTTTATTTGTGAAAAAATATCAAAGAATCTGAAAAATTTAAAAAATTTACCAATTTTTAAACTTAAAAAAATTTCTGCTGTAAGCAGTAGATTCCTAAAAAATAGTTTATAACTAGCTTCTCCCTTTTATGTCTACTGTAGTTTGGCAAAATTTTTTTTTAAAGTTTTTTTTTTTCGAAATAGGGGGTTTTAAATTAATAGAAATTTTCAAATTTTCAACAAAATTTGCTTTTTAAAATTTTTTAGGGACCGTCCAGTTCTAACTGTTTGATTGCCCCTGTATGTTAGATCCCCCCATAAATGACTATTAAAAAAAACTACCCCCCCTTAAAGTATTGAAAAACACTTTTGGAATTTATTAAAACCTTAGGTTTTTCCGGGAAATTAAAGCAAAGGGGAAGTGAAAATTTAAAAAATTTAAAATTTTTTTGCGTTTTTAAAAAATTTTTAAAACTTTTTCAAAAAATTCAGTAATGTGATCGGGGATATGCAATTTAATATTGTTTCCCCCAGTTTTCTGCCATTTTCGAGTACCCCATATGTGGCCTAGGATTTATTTGGCTATCCAAACCCCCAGAATAGGGGGGACACCTACTGGATTTGGGGGCCCTTTTTTTCTTTCCCATTTTATTTAGGGGCCATTTCGGGTTTTGGGGGGACCCCCAAAGGTGCTAAAACTTAAAAAATTTCCCCTAAAAATACCCCATATTGGGAAATACCCCCCTTAAAGGGAAATATACCGGGGTTTTAGTGAGCATATGACCCCAAGGGGTACAAAATTTTTAGGTTAGGCTGTGAAAATGAAAATTGTTGCTTTTTTTCCCAAAGTTCGGCAATACCCTCTGGGGGTGTAAAAGTGTTTGGGGGCAGGGGGGGGTACAGGGAGGGAGCGTATTTGGTTTTTTGGAAACGCAGTTTTTGGTGGGGGCCCCATTTTGCATTTCCCAAACCCCCAAAGTCCCAAAACAGGTGAAACCTTCCAGAAGTCACCCCTTTTTGGATTCAGCTGCCTCTTGATTCATCGGGGTGTTTTGTACATTTTTGGGTGCACAGGTTTTCCCAAAAAGTTTTTTTTTTTTGCATTGGGCGTGAAAATGAGGGAAAAAAAAACGAAAAAAAAATCCCGCCATTGTTTTTTTTGGGCTTAAAATTTTTCAGGGGTTCGCTGTGCAGTGTAAATGACAGGAAAAAACTTTACTAGGGGGGTGGGTTTTTTCAATTGAATTATAAAATTTTATAAGGTTTTTATGTTTTATTCTTTTAAAAATAGAAATGGTCTAAAAAAAAAATTGCGTTGTAAAGGGGCGGCCGCCGCAGCTCCCCGGGGCCCGCCCTCCGCTGCGCCGGGGCGGCAGGGGGTGCGGCTGCCGCAGCGGGGGTTTTCTGCCCTGGGGCTGGAAACCCCGTTTTCCCCAGCCCCCGTCCTTTTCCCCAGCTCTGACACCGCCGCGGCTAATCCCTGCTTAAGGGGGGGGCCCGGCCGCGCCCCAGGCGGGTCAGGTTTTTTAAAGGGCCAGCGGCCTTTAATTGGTTAATTGTCGGCCGCTGGCCTATTTTGGGTAGACATTCCTAGCATGTCCCGGGTTTTTGGTGTGTTTTTTGGAGGTTTTAGAGTGTGTTGAGTTCAGTTTGATTTCCCTTTGTACCAGTCCCCCTGTTATTTTTCCCTGACCTTGCTGTTTGCGCCTTGCCCCTGACCGTCCCCTGCCTCGCCAGAACCCCCCCGGCCTCCCCCGCCCTTTCCTGTCCCCGATACGCCCCCCGGATTACGATTTTGCACCCCGCTGTCCCCCGGCCGCCATGAAAACCAAGTCACGTCGGGGGGGGAAACGACCTGGTACCCTCACCCCGCGCAAGACCTCCCGTTTTGCAGCGGGCTTGGGGTAAAAAACCGGGGGGTATTTAGACTCCTTCCCTGGCGGGTTTAGCTATCATCGCTTGCATTGGGCCCCAGCGGATACTCCCGGTTCAGTACAGACGGCCAGGTTTCCCGCCAGGGGTACCTCTCCCTGATCTCCGGGAAAACCACGAAGCTGTCCCCCAGCAGAGTCAACGCATCGACCGCTTGCGGCCATGAGGAAACCGGCGACTGTCTGCTCCCCCGGGCTGCCACCTTGCCCCTGCATCCGTTGCCCCCGGCTCCATTGCTTACCTGTTTCAGTTGGGACCCTTCTGCATCTCCACCCCTTCGCTACGATGGAGACCCCAAGAAATGCGGGGGTTTTCATCAGCCGTGCTCCATCCACCTGGGGAAATGATGGGGCGCCAATTTCCTACAGAGCGAGAAAAGGGGCCTTCATAATCAGCTCTTGTCTGGGAAGTTTGGGGCTTGGGTACGCCACTATGGGATCGGGGGCCGACAGGGACCTTAAAAACCTTCCCCCCGGGGGTTCCCGCCCCGTTTTGAAAAAACCGGGCCCTTTATTCCTCGGCTGCCCCCGCGTGCTTCGGCTTGTCAGGGCGACACCACCTGTCGGTCGTTTTCCCGTGCAGTTTCGCACTCTGCTTTGGAGCTGGCGGGAAAACGAAGGTTGGTGGCGACATTTTGGCAAGGACTTGGGGGGGATCAAGGACGGTCGCCGCTGGGGTTCTACCGCTGCCTTGGTAAAAACCCATTTGGGCACCCGAGTGGATATTCGCTTCCCCGAAAAGGCAACGGAGCTCCGCCTCAAGGGAAAACCGTCCGCCACGCCGTTTCCCCCTTGGCTCCCACGTTCCAGCGGTCACCTTTTCCCTCCTCCGTTGGTCCTGAAAAAAGCCCCTATGCAGCTTGAGAGAGCCCCCGTCCAGGAGGACCGTTACGCGTCCCCCAGAAAATGGTTTCTTTTGTGGGGGGTTCTGGCCACTTCTTGGGGACTGCCGGTGCGCCCGGGAAAATTTCCCGCACCTGGGCTCGTGGGGAGGGCAACCCTGGTGTCAGAACGGTCCCCCCGTTTGCCTGCCGTTAATTGGTGCTTCTCCGGACAGACCTTTAGGCCACCCCCTTTATTGATTCGGAGGGAAAGGGAAATTTCCTAAGCCACGAACTTGTGCCGGGTTTTGTTCCCGGGGGCTCCTTTTGCGAAAACCCTATTTTTTTGTCTCGGTCAGTGGCGAATGTTTTAAGGACGCCATTTTTCCCGTACGGCCCCCCTCTTCTGCAGATTGGGGCCCTTAAAGGGGAAAACGTTGCACTTCTAGTCCTGCCTCGGTCCCCTCTAAATCCTTTGGGCCTCCCTTGGCTGGGACCATACTCCGCCCTTGGATTGGAGCAAGGGGTGAATCATGCTTTGGGGGTTCCGGTGGCCCATCACTTTGCCTGTCTGTACCTCAACTTGCCGGGTCGCTTCCCTGAAGTTGCCAAGTCCTTCGGGTCTACCTACGCCATTTTGGGGCTTTGTGATTTTTTTTTTCGGAGGGGGCAGGCCAAAAACTTCCCCCCTACCGGCCTTCGCTGTCCATTGCCTGAAACCGGCTGTACCCCTCCCAGAGGCCGGGTTTATCCCCTCCCCGTCCCGGGGACTAAGGCGAGTTAAAAATCATAAAGGAGAACCCCCCCGAAAAAGGGTTTACCCGTAAGTCCTTGTCCCCGGGGCAGGAGCGGCTTTTTTGGGGGGAGAAAAAAGATGGGTCTTCAGGCCCTTTGCATCGACTAGGGGTTTTAAATAAAATCCATAAAGAATCGTCCCCTCTCCCCTTTGTACGGAACTCTTGGACCGCCGCGGGGCCCCTGGGAAAAAATTCCCCAAAGCTGGATCTTCGGGGGGGTTTTATATTTGATCCGTTTAGGAAGGCGAGAGGGGAAAACAGCGTTTAAATAGGGGGATGGCCATTTCGAGTATCTGGTTTTGCCTTTCGGTCTCTGAAAACGCTCCGCGTTTTCCCAAAAGGCTTGTAATGAGATCTCCGGGCCCTCTCTCAGCTGTTTTATTGTTATTGGCGTATCCTAATCTTTTCCCCGGATCTCGTAACTCATCGCCACCCGTTCGCCAGGCCCTCAGGCGACCCCCGTCCCCATCAGCTTTTTGCCAAACAGGAAGTGTCCTTTAAAAGACCCGCCTCCCCTTTTTGGGTACATCGTCTTGAAAGGGGCTCGGTGGATCCCTCAAAACTCTCCGCAGTGTTGCAGTGGCCAAAACCCGGGGGCCTTCGGCCCTTCAACGTTTCCTAGGATTTGCAAAATTTTTTGACAATTTTTTCCCAAATTTTTTTACGCTTGTGGCTCCTCTGGTGGGGTTAACCAAAAAAAACGCCCCTCCCAATCCCGGCCCCCCGGAAGTCAAGAAGCCTTCGCCGTTAAACCGCGTTCGTGTCTGCTCGGTTCGTTCGCCCGGACCCGAAAAACCCCCCTTTCATTCTGGAAATGGATGCCCCCCTGGTGGGTGCCGGTGCTGTCCTTGCAGAGGTCCTCTCGGGTAAACTGCAAGTGCGGGTTTTTTCCAAAAACTTTCTCCTCCCCCGAGAAGAAATTACCTGGGGAAACGCGAATTATGGGCCCTAAAGCTGGCCCTGAAGAGTGGCGCAACCCGCTGGGGGGGTCGTCACCCTTTTGATATTTTCCCGCCAAAAACCTCCTATTCTTCAGTCGGCTCAACGCCTGATTTTCCCCGGCAGGCTAGTGGTCCTTTTTTTGCCCGTTTTTTACTTCCTGTACATTTCGGCCAGCCGGGGGAAAAACGTCAAAGCTGCGCCCCATCCGCGCCCCCTGATTCGGTGGGTCTCGACTCCTCCACAGCACTTGTCCCTCCTGAACGCCTTGTCCGGCTGCCCCCCTGGTTCTTTCAAGTAGGGCCCCCTGGGAAATGTATGTGCGCCGGCTTTGCGGCTTGAATCCTGAATGGGGAATTCTTCCCGAAAAAGTGGGCTCCCCGGAAACCAAAATCTCTTCAGCTGGTCTCCCCCTATACTCTGGGCCCACTCTTGCTCAGCGTAGGGACTTTTGCTTTGGCCCCGCTCCTCCGTGCCCGAAATAAGGGGTTCCTCGCCCAAACCGCGGGCCTTTTTCAGCCCTTTTCCTGTGCCGGAAAAAAATGGGACCCCCTGTCGCCATGGACTTTGTACAGATCTTTTCCCCCTTTATCTGGGAACAGGGCTATGGGTGGTGACCGTCGCTTCTCGAAAAAGGCTCACTTTTTCCATGCCTGGGTTACCCCCTGCACCCCGCTGGCCCAACATTTTTTCCAAAAATATTTTTTCCGCTTGCCGGTCTCCGTTGCATTTTTCCCGAAGAGGAGTCCCGTTTGTCGCTAAATTTTGGGGGGTCCTGTGCTGTCGTTGCGATTCAGTTGGATTTTTTATCTGATACCACCCTCAAACTAACGGGCAGGTTTTGAAAGGGTTTAACCCGGTGTTTGGGACCCCTTTTCGGCACTTTGTGACGCTCGTCAGGATAAAATGGTCTGATCTTCTTCCCTGGGGGAGGTTTTCTTTAACTCTTTAGGGTTGAATCCGCTGGGGCCCCCCCCCTTTTTTTTGTCTTTGGGTTACATCCCCCCCCACCTCTCCCCTTTGACCCCCGTCTCTTGTCCCTGCCCGGGATGCCCAAGTAAAGGGCATTTTAAGGCTCTTGGCGCCACACGAAGGCCTGCTTCGAGCTTCTGCCCCACCAAGCGTCAGGGTGACAGGTACCGTAGGCCCCCCCCCCCTATTTGGCCAGGCGATAGGGGGTTGGTTTCGCTAAGTACGTCCCTTTTAAGGTGCCCAGTTACAATTGGGCCCCCAAAACCTGGGTCCTTTTGTGGTGCTCGCAGTTGAACCCCGTCTCCCATAAGCTTCGCCCGCCCCCGACTTACGTATCCCGAACGCGTTTAGTGCCCCCCTCAAAACGGTGGTGCTGAACCGCTTCTCCCCCCAGGGCCTGTCTGCCTTCTCCCGTTGCTAGCACTGATAAATCTTTGAGGTCAAAGGGGTGTGGGGAGAAGCGTGGGGGGAAGCGGTTTATCATCGTGGAAGGGGGTTTGGCCCGGAGGGGGTTATGGGACCTTGAGCCAAATTTTTCCCCTGATTCCTCGCAAATTTCAAAGGAAGGGGGGGAGCTAAGGGGGGGGGTATGTCCGGCGCGCGGCGCCGCACTCCCGCGGCGTCCCCCGCTGCGCGCGGGGTCCGGCAGGGTGTGCGGCTGCCCGCAGGTGGTCCTTCTGCCCTGGGTGGAAACCCGTACTTACCCGTCCCCCCTCCGTTCCCGTTTGACAGCCGCCGCGGCATAAAACCCGTTTTAAAGGGGCGCGTTGCGGGGTTGGTCAGGATTTAAAGGGCCCCGCGCGCCTTTAATTTGGGTTTTTGTCGGCCGCTGGTCCTATATTGGTAGACATTCCTAGCACTGCTGCAGTCTGTTGGTGTGTTTTTGGAGCGTTTAGAGTGTGTTGGTTCCGTCTTGATTTCCGTGTACCGTCCCCCTGCTTTTGTTTCTGACCTGCTGTTTGCGCTCCCCCGACCGTTTCCCGCCTTGACCCCGAACCTCTGCTCCTGCCCCGCCTTCTGCCTATCCCCCACAGCCCCGGATTACGATTTTTCCCACGCTTACCCGGCCCCCATCGCAAGCAAGACGTCAGGGGGTTTCGAAATGGTAGCCCCCGCCGCAGCAAGACCATCCGCTTTCGGGGGCTTGGTGAAAAAAAGGGGGTATTGACTCCGTTCCCTGGGGGCTTAGCTATCTGCTTGCATTGGCCCGCGGGGTCCACTCCCGCGTTACATGCGTTTTTATGTTGTCCTTTTTGATAGCCCTAATTTTTCAGTTTTCTGTATACCCTGAAAACCTGATTATGGGCTGTTTTTTTGGGAAGAGTTGCCCTTTTTTATTAGTACCATTTTTGGGGGGCATTTGCCGCTTTGATAAATTTTTTTTAAAAGGTTTTTGTGAGGGAAAATTTGAACAAAAAAACAGTTCCCCGGTAGTGTTTTTTATTTTTTTTTTTAACACGGTCACCGGGCAGTATAATGAATACTAGTTTTTCGCAGGTCGAACGAACGCGATACCCAATTTGTATATTTTTTATGTTTACTGCTTTTCACAATTAAAAACACTTTTATTCAAAAAAGGAAAAAAACGTTTTTTTCATCGCCCAATTCTGAGGCCATAACTTTTTTTTTTTTTGGGGTACGGAGCTGGTAAGGCTTTTTTTTGCGGGGAAGGTTGAGTTTTTTTTGGGATCATTTTTTGGGGGACAAAAGTTTAAATCGTTTTTTGGAAAAAAGGGTGAAGAAAAAATTTCAATCCTTTGTGTTTTTTATTTTTATTTTTTAAAAAGCGCTCACCCTTGGGCCCGTATCCATGCCCGTTAGCTTTTTTTTTGGGTCGATACAATTATGGTGATACCCTATTTTTTATTGTTTTTTTTAAATTTTTAAATATTTTTTTAAAAAAAAGTGTATTTTTTGTTAAAAAAATTTATGCAACGCTGTTTCTTTAGGTAACTTTTTTTTTTTTCCCTATCAGGAGTGTAAGGAAAATTTTTTTTTCGGGATGAACTGAAGTTTTTAAATTTGGTACAACTTTGGGTTTATATGAGTTTTTGATCATTTTTATTCCATTTTATGGCTGGGATGTACAAAAAACGCCCCAAATTCTGTGACAAATTTTTTGTTTTTGTTTTTTTTTTCGGCGTTCACCGAAAAGGTTAATTAAATGACAGATTTTGGGGGGGTCGTTACGCACGTGGCCGATACCAATATGGGTCTTTATTTTTGCTTTTTTGGGGCGATTGGCTTTTTTAAAAGGGGAAAAGGGCGGGTGTACGTGTTTTTATTTTTTTTTGTGTTTTGTTTTACTTTTTTTCACTTTTTTTTTTTTACTTTTTCTTCTACACAGCAATCATCAGATTGCTGTTAAGAAGGCAGGCCAGTGCACAGTACTAGTATGTGTAACTGGTCGCCATGACAACTACCTGTCACCATGCCCACAATGCATTGCGGGCATGGTTACGTCACAGATGACCCCGGGAAGTGCCGTTCACTTCCCGGGACCATCAGACAGGAGATCGGTGCCGCATTGTAGTGCGGTAGCCGCCGGGAGCAGGCAGGAGGAGCTCACTCCTCCTGCCTGCGGCTTTATAATCGCAGCCATGACAGGCTGCGGTAATGAAGCGGTAATCACCCGCGGCCGGAGCTCACTCCGGCCGTGGGTGATACGGCATGCGGCCAGCGGTAATTTAACGCTGGTCCCATGTTGCGATCGCGCGCAAGCCCGCGCGATCGCAGAACTTATGCATACGTCCATTTGCGGGAAGTCACTTCCCGCTAGGGCGTATGCATACGTCCTATGTTGGGAAGGGGTTAAAGCTGAAAATTTGGGCCCTTTGAAAAGTAAAGACGGAGGTATTGTAGAATGTCATGAGGAGAAAGCAAATCTATTAAACCTCTTTTTCTCCACTATATTCACAGAGAAAAATGATATTTCTGTTAATATGTAGATGGATGACATAAAAGATGTATCATCTCCAACCTAGGAAGAAGTGCAGCTTTGCCTTAAGAAGATTCAAATGGACAAATCACCAGGTCTGCACCCCTGTTCTACAAGGGAATTAAAGGGGTGTTCCGGGACTTTAAAAAGCCTGTTTGTCCTATGGGGCATGATTAGAAATAGAAAAAAAAAGAAGCCTACTCTCCTCTGTGACGCTCCCGTTCTGTCCCAGTGGCCTTCCCGTACATCCTGGCTGCACAGTGAACGTCCATCATTCATGTGCTATGTACAGCCAAGCACAGCCCACAATGTCACGTGCACGTGACCGCTCTGACCTGTGATTGGCTGCATGTAACACGTAAACAATGGACGTTCACTGAGCAGCCAGGATGTACGGGGCGCCCACCGGGACACAACGGGAGCGTTATGGAGGTGAGTAGGCTTCTTTTTTTCTATTTTTAATCATGCCTCATAGGCCAAACGAGCAGATTCTGGAAGAGGTATATCCTCTTCTTCTCTTATTTTTACTATGATTTTGCTGTGTTCTCCTTACATTACTGCACGGCACCATGCTTCATCTACGCATGTGCGCTCTGCTACTTGCCTATTTATTTTCGCGCCTACTTATTTCTGGCCCGTGGCATCCCTGCAGTTACCGGCAGTCTCCGGAGGTATCAGATGTCCTTTCACCTATTCCAGCTTGTATTTTTAGGTAACTATGTCCCTTCTACTCCATTGCTGCCCTTCCTTTACATACTTTGCCCTACTGTTTACCTGATTTTATTTATATTTTGCCTGCAGCTTTATTGGGAGCATCATGCCCCATTCTCCCACTGTCAGGTAACCTTTTATTGTGGTCTAGCTACCCGCCTGGGGACTTCATCTTTGCCCCCACCCTTCCTCCCTTCCTCCCTCCGATATAATGTTTTTGCTGTTTTTTTTTTTATATTTTTACAGTGCCAGTCATTGCTTTTTTTATATTGTGTACTACCTTCTCATATCTACACTCCAGTACATCATTCAGGTATCATATTCTCTTTCTTTATTAATAACCCCCTTTTTCCCCTATCTCCCTCTATTTTGACTATTTACCTCTTTTTTTTTTTTAAACATTAAAATTTTTTATTAAGAAATGTTTAGGTTGTGACAAGCATAAAGAACAAATAAAAGGATATGTGATGAACACAAAATAATCAACACAATACATAACATAACATATAAAGGGGTAACAAGCCATGTAATAGTATTAAGACAGAATTAACTAATCTCGTGAAATCCCATAACAAAAGGATTCAATCTCCATTCTTTGAAAGCCTCTATCGCTCACAGACTAAAAAGAAAGGTAAAGGGTAGCCACTCAACACAACAGGGAAGATGTATGCAAAATGGATTACGTCGCATAAATTGAGGTAGCCCTTATTTTCCATTTTTCCTTCTGCTTAGTGATTAAATGTGGAGGAACTACAAGACTTATTTCGCTGTGGTATTCACCCTACTTAGGACTTCGTTAAGACTCGGGGTAGATGTAGATTTCCAATGATAGGCAACAGTAAGTCTAGTAGCGATGAGAATGTGCTGAACAACTGTTTGGTATGAGTAGGGAAGATACCCTAAGGAAATATCTAGTAGTGCCAGTTCCTGTGAGAGATTAAATTGTGAGCAGTATAAGGTTTGTATCAGTTGCTCAGTCTCATTCCATAAGCTCCTGATAATAGGGCAAAGCCACCACATCTGGGACAATGACCCAGCAGTACCGCATTGCCTCCAACACATTTTGGAGGACCCTGGGAAGATGTGTGCAGTACGGACTGGGGTGAGGTGCCAACGAAGATGGATCTTCCTTGACAAAGTTAGATGACTGATGCATTTCGAATGTTTAGAAGTGGAAACTGCCGCGTCCCACCAGTCCTCTAATGAGAAGGATTTAGAGAGCTCCATTTCCCATTTAATAATATAGTCAGGTTTAGTATCTGATTCGATTTTCATTATCGTGGAGTAAGCTGCTGAGAGACCTTTTGTGTGATGGTAACTCCCAAAAAGGAACTTATCGAAAGGGGATTTATGTAGTATGGGGGGGGGGGGATCAGACAGGGGAGAAATCGCATGTCTAATTTGTAAGGCTAGGTAGAATTGTGATCTTGGTAAGGAGTACTGAGAGGAAAGGTCTGTGAATGACTTAAAAGTTCCTTCGGAGAATAGATCTCCAATCAGTAAAACTCCGTTAGAAATCCATAAATCGAGGCAATGCGGGATAAACCTAAAATGTAAAAAGGGGCATTGTTTGCAACAACAGACAAATTACGTTTGTTCACTACATGTTACTGCCAGGTTTTGACTAAATGTTGTGTGGCGGTTAGGCTGTAGTATAAGGAGGGGAGTTGGGGGGACCCAGTAAGTGATCTTTAACAGATCCCGGGCGTAAGATGGAATTTTCAATGGTGGTCCAGTGTTGGGAAATGGGGGTTTCCAAGATAATATAGGTTTAAAATAAGGAAACATTGTATGTGGATAAGTTAGGGACCACCATGCCTCCGTATTGTTTCAGATTATAAAGATACTGTCTTTTAAAAACGAGGGGCTTTTTGAAACCCCCCATAAAATTTAGAAGAAAAGGGTTGGAGTTTATTCAGGTTTTTTCGCAGGTTTATAAAAGGGGGGGCCCTCGTATGTATAAAATTTGGGGAAAGGAGCTTTTAGTAAGATTAATTTTGTACCATGATTAAAGGGAATTGGGTGAAACTTTAGATGTCGGAGATAGGGGTTTAAATATAAGTCCCCCCATTAGACGTTTTAGTTTTTAGAGAGTTAGGAAAGATCCTTCTCCCAGTAGGAAAAAAAAAATCGACCAGATGAAGTTGAATTGGGACAGTTGAGTTCGAAGTAAGGGTGAACAGTTAATAGGTAAAATAAATGGGTTTAGTTAGTTCAATTTGTACAAAGGAGACCCCCCCATAAATTTAAGCAAATTTTTCAAAGCTGGGGACCGAGGTTTTTTGGGGTTTTTGACACATAATAAAGTATGTATAGCATATATAACTAGCTTTATGAATATACCAGCGATTTCCAATCCCGTTATTTAAAGGACATTCTGTCATTTCCGCCAGGGGTTCAATGCACAAATCAAAGATCAGGAGTGATAACGGGCATCCCTGTCTGGTGCCATTCGTTATAGAAAATGAGTTGGATGAAAAACCTGAAGATTTTCGGTGCCCAAGGTAGGGTTAAAAGGGGGGAAAACGCTTCAAATATAGGGCCAGTGAACCCGAATTTAAGTAGGACTTCTTTCATGTACAACCAGTTAATCCAGTCAAAGGCTTTTTCTCCATCAAGGGAAATAAGAACTGAGGGAGATTTACCTTTGCCCAGGAACTGCAGGATATTTAGGACCCGTCTGATGCCATCTCTGGCTTGTCTGTGCTGTATAAAACCTACTTGATCTGCGTTAATTAATGTTGGGAGAACTGTATTTACTCTGTTGGCAATGATTTTGGCAAATAGTTTGATATCTGAGTTGAGCAACGAGATGGGTCTGTAAATAGACAGAAGATCCTGTGGTTTCCCCGGTTTAGGAATAGTCACAATAGAGGCAGTTAACATCTCCGCAGGGGGGGGAATGCCCTTTAATGAAAGAGTAAAAGGATTCATGAATATGTGGATTGAGAAGCGGTTGGAAAAGTTTGTAGTACTCATTATTCAACCCATCGGGGCCTGGGGATTTGTTTAATTTAGCTTGGTTAATAGCTTGCTGTACTTCCTGGAGAGTGATAGGGGAGCTAAGAAAGGCCAATTGATCGTCGGAGACTTGTGGCAAGGAAATTCTATTTAAAAAAGATTGAATATCTGGTAGGTTGATGGGTGGTATTGAGGGATCATCTTTAAGGTTGTATAGTGAGTTGTAATATTGGGCAAAAGAATTTACTATGAGTGGTGTGTTTACTATTTTTCGATTTTTTACTGTGTGTATTGCGATTCTGGATCTGGTTTGGAGTTGCTTAACTCTGCGGGCCAGCAGCTTCCCTGTGCAATCTCCCTGCAAGTAGAAAATCCAGCGGAGCCTAGCTAGAGAGAATTCGTATTTCCGGAGACTTCTTATCTTTAACTGTTGCCTTAAAGAGCATAGTTCCTCTGAAACCAATGAGGATGGGGATTTTTTGGCAAAGTCCTCAGCAACACGGATCCTCTCCAGCAAATCATTTAGTTCCTTTTCCCTCTTACGCTTCTCCCTAGATGCAATTTTACGAAATACACCTCGAATAACCGCTTTGTGAGCGCACCAGAGTGTAGATGGTAAGGATACAGAGGAGGTATTAAGATCAAAATATTCCTGCAAAGACGCCTTAACCTCTTCTACAATATGTGTTGACTTCAGTAGAAAGGTGTTTAGTCTCCAGGGAGAATATGATGGAGAGGGAGAGTTATCTGTCAACCTAAGGAAAATAGGGGCATGATCGGACCAGGTTATGTAGCCTATTTCCGAGGAAAGAACATCGGGCAGGGTTTGTCTGTCGGTAAGGAAAAAATCTATTCGTGAATATGAGTTATTAGGAGCTGAGTAAAAGGAGTAGTCTATTTCCTCAGGATTGGAGTAACGCCAGGGGTCGTGCAGATTTTCAGTAGCCAATAAGGGTTTTAAGTCGTTGTGTTCCTGAGGATGGGTTGCGAGATTTGTCTAGCTGGGCATCTATGACTAAGTTAAAGTCCCCACAGAGGATTAGATTACTATTATGAAGTGCCTTTGCCTTAGTAATAACTTTGGAGATGAAACGTGATTGTCCTTTGTTAGGTACGTAAAGTGTGGCAATAGTATACTCTATCGAGTTTAACAAACAGTGTATGGTAATATATCTACCATTATCGTCAATTATGGATTGCTTAAGAGAAAAAGAAACAGAAACTTTAATGAAGATCGCTATCCACGCTTTTTTCTGTGGGAAGGATGTAAAAAAGTAAGTCGGGAATTTCCTGTGCCTCAGCCCGTGAGAGTCATGACCTTTTAAATGTGTCTCTTTAAGACATACAATGTCCGCTTTAGATTTCAGAACATCTTTCCAGAGGGTTGACCTTTTAAAGGGCGAGTTGAGCCCATTAACATTTAGAGACAGAATTTTAATCCCCATGGTAACGGATGGGTAAGTATATTAAGAATAGATTGTCATTGGGGCCAAAAGCCACTGGAGAGAGGTAGAATGGAGAATTCAAAGAGCATATTATAACATACATGGCAGTGAACTCAAAAAACCAAAATGCCTTGGTAGGCAACAATGGAACAATTAACTGACCAAAGAATACTGAAAAGGCATAACAGTATTTCCAATGGTTGGAAATAAATGCAAGGTGGGGAACAACAGTCTTGCGGCAGGAGGCCGCATGGAGCAGGCAAAAGTGCTTGTCGGGTGACATACGAAACAAGAGCACCTCGTAATGAGAAGGTAGGTAACATCAGGTCTCGACCCGTGGCTCAGTCATATGGTTAGGAAGGTTTAGAGGCGGATCTACCATGTTTTTCTGACCAAAGTGGAGTGACCACCTCGGGCCGGATTCTTTGGGTCTTGATTGGAGTTGTAGTTGGAGATTGTATTAAGTCCCAGGATAAGAGGAGTTCCTTAACCATCGCCGGAGTATGACAGGTGATGGTTACATTGTCTATTGTAATGACTAGCTTGACGGGGAATCCCCAGTGGTATCCGATATCATGTTCTCGAAGGATCTTGGTATACTGAGAGAATTCCCGTCTTTTCAACATGGTTCCTGCTGAAAGGTCTGGAAAGATGGCCACATCTTTATATTTGTCTGGGAGAGGAGGGTGTTTGCGTAGAGCTCTAAGGAAGTTGTCCTTAGTACGAAAGAAATGTATTTTTGCAATAACATCTCTTGGTATCGAGGGATGTAGGTGCTTTGGCTTGGGTAAGCGATGTATGCGGTCAATTGCAAGGTCGATTTGGGAAGCTTCTGGTAGTACTACAGCCATAAAATCAGTGAGGAAAGGTTGGAGGAGGTCTGGAGTGACAGATTCCAGCACCCCTCGGATCCGAATATTCTCTCTCCTAGATCTGTCCTCTAGGTCAAGAAGTTTGGAAGATAAACGTTGAACCTCCTTTTCTAGTGCTGAGTTAGCATCGATGAGTAAGTTGTGTGAACTTGCAAATTCTGACATTTTATTTTCCAGGTGGTCAGTCCTTGATACTAGGGATTGTATATCGGCCTTGAATTCTGCCATCATGTGTTTGAAATCTGCCTGAAGGTTTTCCCGGAAGAAAGAAAAGAGGCGTTGGAGAGTAACTTCTGTGGCGTTGGAATGCTCCATCGCGTATTGTGAGTCTAGTGAGTTTGAGTTTGGTGACGTCGCAGAGAGTGGAGGAAAGGAAATTCGGCGTTCTGCCGAGGATGGTTGTGATGATGTTTGAGGGAAAAATTCTGTAAGTTTTTTTGGTTTCGCTTTGGTCCTCCTTTTACTGGTACCTCCCATTAGGTTTTGGGTACCAGCCAGGTTTAGAGACTGTGTGAAGTGATAGGTGGATTAGGCACAAGGAGGGGCTGTTCGAACAGGAGGAGGATGAGATGGGGTTTTTTTCTCCTTTTTTTTTTCCTTCTTGCTGTTCTTTGTCTCCCTTTGCTATCTCTGTTTCACTGCTAGTCTTTTAACTGATATGAGCCATCAAATGAGGGGGCCTGAACTGGTGGAGACGTTGATTAGACGGATTTGAGTATACGTGACATAATAGTAGATCTTCACCCGTGCGAACAAACAACAGCCAGGTTCCAGTTTGTTATATGAGAGAGAATGGTAGCGGTGTTGGGGTGATACATAGTTCAGGACTTTCAACAATTAAGACAATCCACACTGTACCGAGAAGGTGTGTTGCATCAATAATGAGTTAATGCACCGATTGGAACTTTCAACAACTGAGGTGATCCACAACACACTGGAAAGGTATATGGTAGTAGTAATGGGTTGGCACACACTTTGGGACTTTCCAGCAGATAGAGTAGACCCCAATGTGCCGGGAAGGTATATAGTAGCAGTAATGGATGGGCGTACACTCTAAGGCTTTCCGCAAATGAGGTGGTCCACAGTGTACCAGAAAAGGTGTGTGGTCACAGCAGTAAATCAATGCACTGTTTGGGATTTTCAACAAATAGGGTGGTCCACAATGTATTTGTAGAGTATAGGGTGGCAGTAGTGGATTAATGACATTTAAAACTTTCAGGATGAATGAGCCTCCTATTTTGGGAAAAAAATTTCTTAGCGCAAGGGAAAAGCATGTAGCAGCAGTGGTGGGCTGATGCACACTTTGGGAAATTTAACGTTGGGGCGCCCCGGATATTTCAGAAAATTTTGGTATAATAGCGGGTTTTTAACAGTTTGGGAACCTAAAATAGATAAAGTCAGAAACGGGAGGGAATATGACAGCAGTAATGGGTGACCCAAAATTTGGGGAGCTTTCAGCAGTAGATAACCACAATATCCAAGGACGTAGATGGAGCATAATAGCCCCTGATGCACAAAATGTAATTTTTTATCATTAAGAAGTACCCGATACTCAGGGACGTATGTGAGGCAGTGAGTGTTAATGCACAATTTGAAATTTTTTTCAACCCATGTAATAGGCAAAATACGGGAGAATATTTGGTTACATATGGGGTACATGGGGACTGCAGCAAGCGGTGGTCCACAGTAACGGAATTTAAGTGGTTTTGTGATGGTTTTTCAATTGCACAATTTAGGCCTCCCCAACCAAGGGGAGGATCCCAATATACACTAATTTGGTATCACAAAAATTTAAAGAAAAGCATTTGGGGGTGTACAAAGGGGGTAGTCTGAAATTTGGTTAAACCCATCTGGGATCACCAGCACCGTGACCTTTAATATGCAGAATATGATAGCAGTAAGGGGCTGCTTTTCCCTGCAGTGTTTGCAGCTAAAAGATTGGGGACCCAAAAATTTTGATTTGCCCATCTTTGGTGGTCCAGTGGGGTTTGTAAACTAAAAAAGGATCTGTTCAAGAAAAAATTTCGGGGGGTTTTAGGGCTTTTAGGGAGGTGGGGAAAAATTACTCCCATATGATATAGGGCCCCGGGCTTTCCCAAGAGGCCGGACAGTGTCGGCAACTTTTAAAATTGGAATGTTGCAATAAAGTAGGGAATTTAAAGGGGCCACTTCAGCCCAGGTCCCACGGCCCCCGGTTTCGGGCCGGGTGTTTGTGAGTCTAAAATGGGGTGATATTGATTGTATTTAGCTGCTTTCCTCTGGGGGAGTGTGGTCAGCGGGGGACCCTGTAGCAGGCGGTTAGGCTGGCAGTTTCGCGCCCTCCGGAGTTTCAGGTTCGTGCTCTCGACCGCCGGCGTGGATACGGGGGGGGGATGCGGGAGGGACCGGGGGCCCCCGGCATTCGGGGTGGGGAGGTGGGGAAACTGAATCACGCTGCTCTTCCTGGATCCCTGCGGTTCAGCGTTACCAGCCACAGGGTCAGCGGGGCCGCAGAGCCCCAAACCCCGATTCCCGAGCACACCCCGGGCCCCCCTCACTGACGGGGTTTCGTCGTAGGTCCGCTATTAATTTCAGCAAGGGGCGGGCAAAATAAGGCTTAGGGGTGCCGGGTTTTAAAGGGTTTCCCCCGACCTTTTTTGGCGCACTCCCACTCCGCCGTCCAAGCCACGCCCCCCCTGACTATTTATCTCTTACTCCTACTCCCTACTATTACTACTTTTCATTCCTTTTTCTCCCTTCCACTTCTATCCCATTCATTCCGTCTTCTTTTCCCCTTTGGTTATCATCTTTTGTCCATTTTACTGTTTGTATGTTCATTGTATTTATATTTCTCTACAGATGTCCTTTTGATAAAGGCTATACGCCGACATCGAATATATCAATCTGACATTTGTACACTTGATGTATTTTGTACGCAGTATATCAGACTATCACTGTTTTTGTAAATACCACACTTGGGGCCATGTATGAAAACTGTCTAGGTCTGAAACTCTCTATAGCCTATAGCAACTAATCAGAGCACCCCTTTAATTTGCAAATGCAAGGTTATGCACATGGGGAGGAAAAATCCATTACATGATTACATGTTAAATGGAAAAATGTTGGGTAAAGTCCATGGGAGGAAGGACTTGGGATATCCCAGTGAACCGTAAAACTTATTTGTAGCAGCCAGTGTCGGCAGCCGCTGCCAGGCAAATAGGATCATGGGTGTATATAAAAGGGGCATCGATTGCATTATGATGAGAACATTATCCTCCCATATATAAGTCACTGGTTAGACCACAATAAATTTGGTGTACGTTTTGGGCACGTTGCACAGGAAGGAAAGACATTGTAGAGCTTGAACAGGTACAAAATCGGGCAACAAAAATAATAAAGGACTGTGTGGCTGCTATATCCAGAAAGATTTGCAAGGTTACGTTTTTTAGTTTCAGAGAAAGGACGGCTTCGGTGGGGACTTGATAATATGTTAAATATATTAACCCCTTAAGGACTCAGCGTTTTTTATTGTTGACACGTTCATTTTCCCTCCTCGCCATTTTCAAGAGCCATAACTTTGTTATTTTTCCACCCCTACATAGACTTATGGGGGCTTTTATTGGCGGGACAGATGAACAGCGTCTAATGGTGTTATTCACTGTACTATAGAATATACTGGAAACCGCAAAAATTCCAGTGGGACAAGGTGTGAAAAAAAAAAACTTATTCCGCATGTTTTGCAGGGGTTTTGTCTTTTAGGCGTTTCAAATTCCGTCAATACAATGTGTTTTTCTGTATTTCTTACTGGTTGATTCGCATCCAGCAATATGAAACATTGTTGCGTTTCCGTTAGGTTTTGGTTACCGTAAAAAAAATTCCAAACTTTTTTATTTTTGATAATTTGCGCGGCAGCGCCCGTTTGTGCGAATTAACTTTTTTGTACTAACAAACTACAGACGTCAGTGAGGTTGCATTTTTTTACGGGCTGAAGTTTACTTTTATCGCTAGCAGTTTGGAATGGATGTGCTGTTTTGATCACTTTTATTCCATTTTTTAAGTGACATAAAATGATCAAAAAACGCAATGTTGGCGTTTGGAATTTTTTTTCTTCACGGTGTTCAGGCGCACGGGATAAATGAGTTATATTTTTATAGATCGGATTTGTTCGGACACGGCGATACCAAATATGTTGACTTTTTTTATTTATTTTATTGTTTTTATTTGTAAATGGGAATGGTGGGTTGATTTGAACTTTTAATATTTTTTTTTTTTTTTTTACTTTAACATGAGGCCACATGGTAGCACAATTGTCTATACAGTCTAATGCATTGCATAGGCAAATGCATTAGACTGTACCAAGATGGCGGTTTCCCATTCCTGGTCTGCGGACGAAGTGGGGCGCAATCCAGGACATGGAAGTGACAGGAGCCTTCCAGGCTCACCACTTCACATGTTCCGGTGGTCGGATCGGTTGCAGCTGTGTGATCACCTCAAGATCGGTGTGGGCACCGATTCGTCTTTCCATTCTGATGTGCGGCCATTTTGCCGCAGTGTCTGTTGGGTTTAAACAGCGCGAGGGCGGGCGACGCTGGCCGTTCCGCTGTTTAGGCCGGGTGTTTGCGAGCGATTATCCGCTAAACCGGCGGCTGTGTCGGGGGGGTTGGGCTGTCCCCCTGCAATGCCCTCTTATTGGGCCTGGGACGTACTCATCGCCCTGGGTCGTTAAGGGGTGTGTTAAAGGGTATATAGAGATCTCTCTCGATTTTTTATACCCAGGGACTGTATTAAGAACAGGGGGCATAATCTACGTTCTTGAGGAAAGAAAGTTTATACATAAATATAAAAAGGATTCTGATTTCTTTACTGTTAGAGCAGTGAAAACTGTGGAATCTTTGCATGAGGAAATTGTCATGGAGAATTTCAATAACAGAGTTTCAAAAACGGGATTGGATGCATTTCTGGGAGTATAATAATATAACAGTTATAGTGACTAGGATTTCTGGAGAAGGTTGTTGATCCTGGGATTACTCCGATTGCAGATTGGAGTCGGGAAGGAATTTCTTACCCTAATAATGAGGAACAATTGGCTCCTGTCTCATTGGGTTTTTGCCTGCCTCTGGATAAACACTTTAGCACAACAGGCTGAATTGGATGGACATCTGTCTTTTTTTCGGCCTTACACTCTATGTAACTATGTAATTTCATATAGTGCTCTGGAAAAATGAAAGAGGCTCTTTGATTGGTTGCTATGGGAAACAAACAGAGTCTTAGACCTAGACAGTTTTCATACATGCGGCCCTTGGTGTGCACGTTATTTTCGTGTATATCTATTATTGGTCATGTTTGACCTTTCCACCTGAGCACTGTTAAGGCTATGTTCACAAGGCTTATTTCGGGACGTATTTACGTCCGCAAATACGTCCCGAAATACGTTTCAAATAATGACATATTAGATTAGCATTGTTCCAATGTATAAATAAGCCTCGTCATTCACACGAAGCGTATTTTCGCGACTATTTGGGTGGTAATACGTCCGATATATGCGATCGTAATATTAAGTCCTGTCACTTATTGAGGCGTATTTTGCAACGTAAATCCCCATAGTCAAGAATGGGGAATGTAGTTACGACGCAAAATACGTGCCACACTTTGTGACACGTATTTGAAACGTATTTCGGGACGTATTTGTGGACGTAATTACGTCCGCAAATATGCCCTGAAATAAGCCGTGTGAACATAGCCTAAGTGTGGGCAACCATATGTACTATATTACATGTTTAGACCTAGGTGTGAGAGCCATACATTTTTAAATGGGGAGAAGATACTAATAAGAAAATACATTCTCCTGTCTTTATTCTCTTTCAACAGCTTTTTTTTTAATCCAAACTGTTAGGGTATCTTCACATGGCGCGTTGGATCTGATTTTGGATCGGTTTTTAGATGCTTGTTTGGATTTGTGTTTTCGGATTTTTTTTTTTTTTTTTTATTTTTTTTGGACCCTAGACGAAACATGCGTTGTACATGGTCTTTCTGATGCGTCTTTCACATACGTTCAAAGTATTGTCATGTCTTCTTGATGAAAAAAGCAGCGGGCGCCCCTTTTTAAAATATGGGTGCGACCCTGTGCGCCAAAATCATCCAACATGCCCTGCATGTTGGATGCACTTTACACGGCGCTTTTAGATACGATTTACGCAGCGCTTTTGGATGCATTTTTCGAAACCAGAACGGATCCAAAAACGCCCAAACGCCGTGTAAACATACCTTGGGGTTTAAAAAAGCACTGTATGAGTTTCCCAAAGAAAAGGGAAAAAAAGACGTATTTAAAAACTTCTTTGTAGCCCTCTTGAATAAGTTGAGCTTCTTTACTGCAGTGTCCTATGCCTGTCAGCGAAAGCCTCTCCTCTCCTCCTCTGGCAGGGCCTAATAGGCACAGAATAGGCGGAATAGGCAGACTGCCAGGCCCCAGCTGCAATGGAAACTAATCCACACCCTACAGATGACAAATGAATCAGAAGGGGGACAATGGTGGTGAAAATGTTAGTCCCTCCATGTTAACCACTTAGATGTGCCTAAACATGCTTGTTACTTTAAATGACTTTGGGACATAAAACTTCCTCAGTCCCCTTTTCGTAAGTAATAAATTTAACATAATGTGAAAATGCTTTAAACCTGTGTTCTAGCCATCACAACTTGAAAGGTTTCCAGATTCTTGAACCTAAAACCCCTATATCTAAAAATAACTTTTATTAAACCCCATAAAACAAATAGTAAAACCTTCCTGCAGCTTTGATCCCACTTCAAAAAATTTTTAAACTAGGAGTAGGTTATAACTATCCCTTTTAAGGCCTACAATAACCCAATTTTTAGGTAGGGTAATCGTCCGAAAAGGTCGGCCCACCATTCGGAAAGGCCTTTATTCTTCTTCCAGTCCCCCTTTTTTAAAAAACTAAGATATAATATAAGGGAAACGTAGAACAAAAAAAATATACTATAATCTAAGGCCAATTTCGATTTCATACTCCAAAAAGATACCAAACAGGGGGCACAAACAGATTTTTTTAAACAGAGCAGAAAAATTTAAATCAACAAACAAACAAACATTGTGCCCCCAAAAAAACGCGGATCAATGTAGGATAACAAAAAAATACCCCCAATAGTATGATTTTCACCCCCTAACCGAGGCACCGGGGTTTCCTACTTTCAAAAAGAAGCCTAAGTCATATGTCAAAGATATTATACGCCTTATTTGTGCCACCAATCTTAAATTCCCCGACGCATTTCCCCCTTTTTTTCCGGGACCGGGGTTCATCAGGAGTATTATTCCCCCCAGATAGGGAAAAGCAGTGGCAATCTTGCTGCTAAATGTCTTGATAGTGTTTGTTTGTTTGTTGTTGAATTTGTCTGCATCTGTTTATGACATCTGATTTGTGACCCCTGTTGGTATCTGTTTGGAGTAGTGTATCTGAAATTGGCCCTTGATTATGATATATGTATTTGTTCTAATTCCTTAAATTATATCTTATGTTTTTTTTAAAAAGGGACGGACAGAAGAATAATGGGGCCCATTCCCTAATGGGGGGGCCGATCTTTGGGACGATTTACCCTACCTAAATTAGGGTTATTGTGGGCCTTGTAAGGATAGTTTACAAACCCTACCCCTGATTAATCTGATCAAAGGCATGTAAGGTTTTAGACTATTTTTTTTATGGGATTTGAATAAAAGTTTATATTTTGATATAGGGTTTGTAGGTTCATTCGCAGTGATTTATTTGTTTTCAAACTCTAGGTTACTTATTGGATTTTTCAGTGATTGTTTTTCCCAGATTCTTTTCCCCTTTCCAAGATCAACATAAGAACCCCACTTTCTGCCCCGCTTGTCACAACATAATCAATGGTATTGATGTCTCATATGTTATAATGTTCTCGCTATACTTATTACCATATGCAACATATAACTTCTACAAACTTTTTTTATGGTAGTCTATTTTAAATACATATTTCAAATCAGTATAAGGATTTGTTCAACCCAAATAAACAGAGGGGGTGCAGGGAGCTGCCCAAAGAAGAAATTTTTTTTCTAATATAAAGACCCTTAAAGGGAACCTGTCACATTGGACACTCTAGCTGATCTGCTGGCAGTATGTTATTGGGCTGGAGGAGCAGAGCAGATTGATATATTGCTCTGTGGGGAAAGATTCAGTAGAACTTATATTTTTATTAATTTAACTGCTCATTCTTGGTTAGGAAGTCAAGAGACATAGCCAGTGCTTCTACACTGTAGCTGCCTGCAGCCCTTCCTGAACGAAACGTCGCACTATACATAGTAGCGTGACAATGTGTTCGGGGAGAGCAGTGGGCAGCTACAATTTGCAAGTAGAAAAAGTTATCCAGCAAATTATCAGTTTTTATCACCCCATTTAAAAAAATATATATAAAATCAAAGAAGACGTATGGAAACACACACATATCTGACTCGTTTCAGGTCTAAAGAGAAATCAACAAACACAAATTTAAAAAAAACTTAAAATCATCCGTCCCTAATTTTAAAAAAGCTAATCATGGTAGTGAGAAAACACCTTTAACCACCTACCAGTAACATTAAAATTAGAAAACCCTCCCTAAAATGGCACTTTTTAAGTGGAGGTTTTGTACTAATGTCACATAAATGGGGATAATGCACATCCAAATCTACAGCACAAAATGAAAATCCAAGATTGAAATTCAATAGTATGTCTCATTTGAAATATGTTGTGTAAACATAACCATTGGGTGTTAATTACTTGCTGACAGGCCATAGACTATAAACATTCGGACGGTGGCAATTTATCTCTGCGTGCACGTTCTGGAACTAATTCACAGCTTGCCTTTTAAGAGCAGCTATAACGGGGTCTCCTCTAGGAAGGGGGCAAAAGGGTTAAACCTGTATATGTCTGACCTTAATGGGGGCATTATGTATAGCAAAGTACAACAAAAAGACACACACATAAAATAAAATATTATTAAAATAAATACTAACAGCCCAGACTGCAACTTGTAGCCCCGCCCCCGACAACCCTAAGATTTTATATCACCTATATATAAATGTCTGTGATGGAAAAGTGACACAATTCCAAAAACTTATTTAAGCACTTTTTTTTTTTTTTTTTAATATTTTCCCTAATATATAAAAAAATAAATAAAAATGACAAAAAAATAAATTCTAAAATATCATTGAAAAAATAAAAATAAATTATTAAAAAAAAATAAATGCAAGAAAGCGTGATAGTGTTCAAACCAGCAAGTACTATGGAAAAGGAAAGTGTGCCTGGTCAGGATTGCAGGCGAATAGTCCACAACATTTTTACAGGAACATCCGTCATTGAATTCCACACCAAACCAAAGTAAAAATAACATAAAACATAAGAAGAAGGTGCTCACCCATAGTTATATATAAGCTTGAATGGTAGTCCACAGTATGTAGAGACTTGTTATGATGTGCTTTGAATAGCTGTCGGTCCAAAAGTCAGGATTACCACAGAAAAAAACATTCAAAATTGTAAAACCAGCATCAAGTTGTAAATGTCCTAAAACCAAGGACGTGCCCCAGTACGCCGTGTGAACATACCCTTAAACCTTCACTGCCGGATTCTCTGACTCTGATCTCTCAGTTTTGATCCAGCTTTCCCAGGTGTGAATTTCGGAATACTTTTTGGCCTTGTCATGTTTTTTAACTTCCCAGTTCGAACCTTAGTTTAGCGTTACCAGTCAGCAAATTTTCTGTAGACACAACCTGTCGTAGCAGTGAAGTCAGGATCCCTCTACAGGAGTTAAATTGTGAATTCATATAATATATAGTGGTGGTGAAACAGCATCCAATGGTCAGACATGACTAAGCACAGGCTTAACATGTAAGAAACATGTAGGAAACATTTCTCTCGGTGACTCTGTGAGTATTTTTTAATGTAGGATATTCAATCAATTTTGGAGATTTTAATCCTGCCTCCCTCCACTGGATGCTGTTTCACCACCATCATATATTACATGAATAGCAACCCTACCTGGAGCAAGGAACGGGCACCGTGGATGTGAGGTCTGATCTTTTCACACAGGTGAGCTGGCGAACTTTCCAAACCTTCATTAAACTGTGAATACCTGGAATCCCTTAGATTCTGCTAAACAGAGTAGCAAACACCAAGACTGATTCTGGAAGTGCAATTAGACAATTTTTATCTAATATTTAACAATTTAATTTCCTTTTCTTCTCTGTGAAAACTGTAATAAATGTTGAAAATAAAAAAGATTTTAAACAAGTTTTCATTCATTGCTTTATCTTAATGAATCATGTAGCCTATTAGCATTAAAATGAATGATTCCAGATGCTTTTGTTTTTGGTTGCCATACGGCAGCTTTTATTTTCTGATTGCTAGTGCCAGTGGAGGAAGCAAAAGGAACATGAAAGCAATGTTGCAAGGGAGTAAGAACTGAACAAAATTTGGATGAATGACAGCAATGAAAGAGCATTCTGCAATGTGCATGAATCAAAATCAACCTCTAGGTCTAGTAACCAAAACTGTCCTAAAAAGTGAAGTAAGTGATTCCAATACACCCACACTAAGTACAACACAAATGGACATCTTTGTAAATGTCCCAACGTTTTATGATCTGAATAGCACAGCAGATATGAGGTAAAGCAAATGGGTTACAATCTATGTTGTTACATTTTTTGAAGATGATGATGAAGCTGAAACCTTGATAATGTACTTGACCATATAGCACAATAGGGCAGGTTTATCAATAGTGTCTTACTTTTAGACAGTGTAAAGTTAGATTAGACAGTTTTACAATGCGCCACATTTATCAGTGTTGATAAATCTGGTGCAGGTTAGAACTGTCTAGTATAAGTTTGTACCACCTATAAGTTGGCTTACTTTTATGCCAGAAACTGCAACAAAATTCTGGTGTATGTATGTCGCATTCAAGCCATGCACCCTTCCCGCGAAACCACGCCCTTTTTACAAAGCCACGTTCCTTTGTCGGACGAGGCGCGGAAGTGTCTGAAACTGTCTAAAACACATAGTAAATGTGGCGAAAAGCTGGATTTTGGTGTAAATTGAGCTAGAATTCTGGCGCATCTGCATTGATAAATCTGCCCCAATATGTTCATTATTATTTCCATTGTCAGCTGACCTATAACAGTCTGTAACCATAAATATATAACTGTGGTAATAAGGATTGGTGATTTCTACTGTTCAGAGGTGTTCAAGCTGTTATTATGGTACCAAATATATGCTAGAAAATAGAAAATTTGTGAAACTGTTAAAAATTCACTGCTAATTTAACATAATGACACAATGCAGACTTTGGGACACATTTATCTAGACAGTTGCGTCAGAATTCTCACGCAATTTTTGCCAAAAATAATGGTATACATGCTTAACACCACATTTATGATGTTTTAGACAGTTTCTAGACTCTCCTGTGCCTTGTCCTGCCAAAGGGGAGTAGCCTTGATTTATCTAAAAAAGGAGCGCGGCTTCATGTGTGACGGTGTGTGCCAAAATTTGGCCGCAGTTAGTGGCTTAAAATAAACCAACTTAAAAATGGCATAAAATTAGACTAAACAGTTTTAACCTGTACCAGATTTATGAACACTATGATAAATATAGTGCAGTGTAAGACTCTCTAGTCTAACTTTCTTAGACACTATTAATAATAATAATAATAATAATCTTTATTTCTATAGCGCCAACATATTCCGCAGCACTTTACAAATTCAAGGGTAAACATACAGTCATTACACATTAAAAGTACTTACAAATGAGACACAAGGTGTGAGGGCCCTGCTCGTGAGAGCTTACAATCTATTAGGGTGTATGGGTGAAACATACGGTAAGAAGTGCCAAGTTTACAATGGTCCAGCCATGTTTCATAAATAGGGGGTGGTTTACATGAAAAATGGATGAACCTGCCACCCTGACAGTACATCTATATACAGATAAGTGCCTGTGAGTGCCCAAGTGCAGGGAGTGACAGATGTGTGTGATAGCAGTTAGGGATCTTGGGTGGGCCAGACCGAGAAGATGTATTTTCAGGGCCCTCTTAAAACTGTGAGGGTTGTGATTGTGCCTGATCGCCCGCAGTAGCATATTCCAGAGAATTGGAGCCGCACGTGTGAAATCTTGTAGGCGGGCATGGGAGGTATCGGATGATTGAGGAATGTAGTCTGATATCATCAGCAGAGCGGAGAGCACGGGTAGGGCGGTAGACAGAGACTAGGGAGGAGATGTAGGGAGGAGCAGCGCTGTGGAGAGCTTTATGGGTGAGAGTGCTGAGTTTATACTGTATCCTGTACTGGATGGGCAACCAGTGCAGTGACTGACACAGGGTAGAGGCATCAGTAAAGCGGCTGGAGAGAAAGACAAGCCTGGCTGCTGCATTCTGGACAGATTGGAGAGGGGAGAGTTTGCAGAGAGGGAGACCGATAAGCAAGGAGTTGCAGTAGTCAAGATGAGAAAGAATAAAAGCAGTAATGAGAGTTTGAGTCGTTTCCACAGTGAGAAATGGACGGATTTTGGAGATATTCTTGAGGTGCAGGTGACAGGAGCGGGCAAGGGATTGGATATATGGGGAGAAGGTCAAATCAGAATCAAATAAAACCCCTAGACAGCGGGCCTGCTGCCTAGGAGAAATGGTGGTACCACATACAGAAACAGAAATAGCAGGGGGGGGGGGGGGTTGGTTAGTAGATGGCAGAAAGACAAGAAGTTCAGTCTTAGTGAGGTTTAGTTTCAGATGGAGAGATGACATGATGTCAGAGACAGCTATTGATAAATCTGTCCCATTGTCTACAGACTTATGTTATCTGCTCCAATTTTTTTAAATGAACCACTATTCCTGAGAACAGATACTGTATTATTTTATACTCTTTGGCTGCAAGATTCGTACCGATCCCTCAGTATTGGACTGGGGTTTTGTAAGCCCACCACCAGAGGGAATAATTCTCAGGCCTGGCCATCTACATATATGTTTATTTTTAATTACCAGGTAAAACCTGTGGTAATCACTGTGGAGACAGGTGATATCGTCAAACAATAATAGGTTCACCATAAAACAAATACATGATCTGAAGTTGGCCATACACCATAGGTAGTAGCCGGCAGATGATTTTTTGGTCAACAACTATTTCTTCCAACCCTGACACATGCACACTCAGCATGGCCACATTTACATGTGTTCTCAATAGGGAAAGGGTATTGAGCTGCTACCAAAAAGTTGACAACAAAGCTTTATCAGGTGTAACATCTTATGATGAAGTTCCCTGCAAAATTCTGCAGTAATCCTGCAAAAGCGATAACTGCAGTGTCACCATAACTGGATGAAAGATGAGAGGAAAATGCAGAGGACAATGAGTGCTGCTGAAATATCTGTGTAATCCAGATGTATAAGAGAATCTTAATTTTTGTTATTTATTTTATTAAAAAAAAGTGTATTATTGATTGAATAATGCATTTCTTTTTTCCTGTCTGACTGGCAGTCTGCCGATTGGTTGCACAATTTTCCCGCAGTCTTAAACTAGACACTCAGGTACACTGATATTAAAGGGGTTTTGCCACGATGTAATGTTGACGTGGGATCCTCAAAAATGGGTATTTAATCACTTTTCTAAATATATGTGATTTAAAAAATTGCAGCCTGAGAGAGCTACAGGCTGCCTTACCTGCCCTTAGTTACTCAAAAGCTTGCATTATATATGACCAGGCAGAGTGAAATGAGCTGGACTGGCCGGGCTTGCTCAGAGCACACTTCTTATCTGATGAGATGGAGCGTAAAGGAGCTTTCAAGGGGCTGTGGAGAAATATGTTGTTTTTTGTATACAGAATCCACTATTTATAGTGTGATTATTTGAGTGAACATTGCAAACGATCCCTTATGCATGGCTCTGTGCTCTGACCATCTCTCTCTCTCTCTCAGCTCAGCGAGCTTTGTTTATTTTTGCTTCTTAGCAGATAAGGCACTTCTTGGCAAATCCCCTTTAAGACCTTTCGTTCCCTAGACCACCAAAGGCACAAACAAAACCCCGTTTATAGCCCTAGATCTCCGAGGATGTGGACATTTCCCCATTCACTGCCCTATTGTTCCAGGAATACTTGCATCAGCTCTTTACTGCTATATACTAGCAATACAATTTTTTCTGTGCTAGATTAGCATAGTTGCTGCCACCAGATAGTATAAATGCTCGTATTAACCCCATTATTGCCCTAAACTACCAAAGATATAGACCTTTATCCTGTCATTGTCCTAGACCACCAAGGATGGAGACAAGACCCCTCACTGTGTTAGGCCTAGATGCTGTTAATACTATTTGCCTTGATGCTTTGTATATCTGGCTGTATGTAGCTTATTATTTGGGTGTTTTCCTGAGTCTCTAAAAGCCCCTCTCACTTGTTATAAAGGCTTAGAAGGAACATCGTTGCCTACTAGACATGAATCTAGAATGCACTTAAAGATATTTCACCCAGTTAACAAACTGTGAGAGGGGATGCATTGGGCTGAGAGAAGCAGGGTGGCCTTTTTGTCGAATGACCTTCCATCGAGGATGTTCTGATCAAGGATTTAGGAGGTATTGGCAAAATGTCTTTGAATAGACCACCATTAGAGATGCCAACATGCATGTGGAGCTCCCAATTTCCTTGTTCACCACCCAGACACAGGTGGCTGCTTCATTACACACCTTTGTCTCTGAAAATTCCCAAACACTTTGCAAAAGGAAATTTGGTGTCCCGGCATCCATTACTTGTCTTTCCATTAGTATAATTATTATACTGTGGCTTTTTTACATACTGGTGTGAACTAGTACTTAATTAATGTGCAGTTTTTCATCCTTCAGTTGCTCCTCTAGTAGAAGGGGATGTAAGCTTCTGCTCATTAATTATCTGCACCTGTTTTATCTTTTCCAAGTAGCACAGGGGCTTGTGTTGCCTCCTACTGGGTTCAGTCTATAGTCCAGCCATTGAGCTGTAAGTATGGCCTTGTGGTTGTATCTTTCCATTAACTGCCAGCCACTATCACCTTCATTTGAAGTGGAGTCCTGAACTGGTACTGCTATAGACTGGAACTGTATTGTCTTTACTGACAAATCCAGCTTGTTTTGAACCTAACAATGGTTGGGTTTGAGTTTAGAGGCCTCATTAAGAGCACTTCAATCCTGCCTTTGCTGTGGAGTGGCACATTGTCCTAATTACTGGTGTGACGATCTGGGGAGGCATAGCATTCAACAGTTGGTCACGCTAGTAGTGATACAAGGGATACTAACAGCTCAGCGATATGTGCAGGACATCCTGCGTCCACATGTGTTGCCTTTCACGGCAGGGCTTTCTACTGGCAGGAGAATGCTCGCCCACTCACAGAAGGGGTTCCTAGAAAGAACTCCAACAGACTGCAAAACTTCCCTGGTCTAACCATTCTCAGATTTATCAAAAATGTATGGAATCAGCTGTGATGCCAACTTCACCAACTCAGGAGCAATCACTTACATATATTATTACATTCACTCATATAAAGTTTTATTTGAGGTCCATTTGATAACCTTATAGGGGTCAGGAACAAGGCGGTTCCCTGTCTATGATATATAAAAGATTATGTGATAGATTGTTCGCACCAACCAAGGAAGTCTGCTTTCACTCATGGGAAAGGGAGTTGGATGATTCAGAGGTCCAACAAAAAATCAGAGCCGGTTGGGGGAAAATCAGAGCTTCTAATATTCATGAAAATTGGAGGGAAACGTTCTTCTGCTTGGCACACAAAGCCACTTATGCGTTTGATCTTCCGTTCAGAAGCGCACCAGCGCACTATCTGAGGGAATGTCCTAAATGCAAATTACAGAAGGCAGATCTACTGCATGGTATTTGGCATTGCCCGAACATAAAAAAGTACTGGGATAACATTCTATTTACCATTAAAGTGGTGTGGAATATAGAGGTGTCAAGGAACCCTATAAGTATAGTTTTCCATTATATCCTAGCAAAAGACACCAGGTGGGGAGAGCCTGCAGCCTTATTAAGTCATAAGGGGGTCCACACGACACTGCTGGTAGCTAAGAGGTGTATCCTACGACACTGGTTGAAGGAAAGTATCCCGACTTTGGAAGAAGTTGACACTACAATTAGGAGACTGTTAACTATAGATAGGATTGAGGTGGAAATAAATAAGAGTACTTTGACAGAAAAGTTTTTTCATAAATGGAAAAGATTTATCGTTAAAACTTTCTCAGACGAAGAGATTAAAACTCTGATGAATCCCTTTCGCACATCTTGTTTATACCTTAAGGAAAAAATGGCAGGCTGTCTTGACAGACTAGAGGTTGGAGAGGATCCTTGATGGTGGAACATCTGGGGACGGCCAGGGTGGGGAGGAAACGGTACAGGGGGGAAATTTTCACCCTGGGTATTCTATTTAACAGTACAATATTAGATGATAAAAGAGAGGTTACACAACAATTGCTTCGAGAATAGCGCTTTCCTTTTCCGGAGTTGGGGGTTTTGTTGCAAGGGATGGTCTTTACATGGGCTGTTTGAGTTTGGTTCTATATTTTGATTGAAAAATGGAGAACGCTTATTTTCGTGGCATTTGATTTGTTACAAAGTCAAGTGGTATCTGTTATGTAGAAATGTGATGTGTCTGCTTGTAGCGGATGACATTTTTCTTCTCGATAAAAATCATTGTTCAAAAAAAAAAAGTTTTATTTGAATCTAACAACTCCTTCTTGCTGCCTTATTTTTTTTTAGTCAAGGAGTGTACTATAGCCTATTGTCACATGCATTAGCTCTTCAATAGGGTTTCCACTGTGCTGCCTGGAAGCAATGCTTCTAAGGGTATGTTCACAAGTTGCTGTGAGATCTGACGTATTTTCACAGCAAAAATTGGAGACTGACCCTGAGATTTTTGCTGTAGACTTGTATGAGGATTAAACACATTGCCATTCAATAAGGCTAATCCTCCGCTTTTCTATGTGGAATCTAGGGAAATAAGTAGCACACCAAAGCCCAGCTGTATGAAAGTTACTGCAACAGTTTTCTGGTAAAGGTTACAACAGAAGTAATGTCGCGCACCATGTATGGCATTTTTTTGTAAAAAAATTGCGCCTAAAAGTATAACTCCGTATGACAAGGCCTGTGCTTTTCGTTGCACCGTTCGACAGTGAGTGTGTCTATGCCTATTCATACGATACCACACATTTATGTATCTCAAATCCCTAAAAGTGTCACAGTTATTGTGTTGTTAGACATGCCTTTTTAACCCCTTCCTGACATAGGTCATAATAATATGGCTCTTAGTTTTTTTCCTCCCTGCCTTCCAAAAGCCATAACTTTTTATTTTCCATGTACGTAGGCTTATGAGGGCTTTTATTAAGCAGGGCAGGATGTCCTTTTTAATAGTTTTAATAGTGTAATTGACCTACCATAGAATATACTGGGAAACTAAAAAAATGTGGTGGGGTGCAATGCGAAAAGAAACTTACTTGCAGTGGTTTTGTTTTTACAGCGTTCTCTCTTCAGTATAAATGACGAGTTACCTGTATTCTGCAGGTTGTTTCGATTCCGTCAATACCAAATACGTAGGGTTTTCGTTTTTAGCACTGTTAAAAAAATTCTCTATTTCTAAAATTTGTGTTACAGCACCATTTTTTGCAACCAATAACTATGGACCTGAGTGAGGGTGCATTTGTAGCGGGCTGAAGTGTTCTTTTTATTGGTACCATTTTAAGATAGATGTGACTTTCTTGGTCACTTTTTATTCCAATTTTTAGGGGATGTGAAATGACCAAAAAATGCAATTTGGGGATTTGGATTTTTTTTCTTATACAGTGTTCAGTGTATAGGATTAACAATGTTGCATTTTCATAGATCAGATTTTTATGCATGCGGTGATACCAATTACAGTGGTGGCCAAAAGTATTGGCAGCCCTGCAATTCTGTCAGATAATACTCATTCTTCCTGAAAATGATTGCAATCACAAATTCTTTGGTATTAATATATTCATTTATTTTGCTTGCAATGAAAAAACACAAAACAGAATGAGACAAAAATCAAATCATTGATCATTTCACCCAAAACTTCAAAAATGGGCTGGACAAAAGTATTGGCAACCTCAGCCTAATACTTGGTAGCACAACCTTTAGCCAAAATAACTGCGAACAACCGCTTCCGGTAACCATCAATGAGTTTCTTACAATGCTCTGCTGGAATTTTAGACCATTCTTCTTTGACAAACTGCTCCGGTCCCTGAGATTTGAAGGGGGCCTTCTCCAAACTGCCATTTTGAGATCTCTCCACAGGTGTTCTATGGGATTCAGGTCTGGACTCCTTGCTGGCCACTTTAGAAGTATCCAGTGCTTTCTCTCAAACCATTTTCTAGTGCTTTTTGAAGTGTGTTTTGGGTCATTGTCCTGCTGGAAGACCCATGACCTCTGAGGGAGACCCAGCTTTCTCACACTGGGCCCTACATTATGCTGCAAAATTTGTTGGTAGTCTTCAGACTTCATAATGCCATGCACACGGTCAAGCAGTCCAGTGCCAGAGGCAGCAAAGCAACCCCAAAACATCAGGGAGCCTCCCTTTTCATTCAGACGCCATCGGATAGTACGGGTTGACACTGTTGTACCCTCGGACTGCAGGGCAGTTTGAACTTGTTTGGATGTTAGTCGAGGTTCTTTATCCACCATCCGCAAAATCTTGCGTTGAAATCTTTCGTCAATTTTTCTTTTCCATCCACATCTAGGGAGGTTAGCCACAGTGCCATGGGCTTTACATCTAGGGAGGTTAGCCACAGTGCCATGGGCTTTACATCTAGGGAGGTTAGCCACAGTGCTATGGGCTTTACATCTAGGGAGGTTAGCCACATTGCCATGGGCTTTACATCTAGGGAATTAGCCCAGTGCCTTGGGCTTTACATCTAGGGAGATTAGCCACAGTGCCATGGGCTTTACATCTAGGCAGATTAGCCACAGTGCCTTGGGCTTTACATCTAGGGAGATTAGCCACAGTGCTATGGGCTTTACACTTCTTGATGACACTATACACGGTAAGACAGGAACATTCAGGTCTTTGGAGATGGACTTGTAGCCTTGAGATTTTCAGTTCCTCACAATTTGATTCTCAAGTCCTCAGACAGTTCTTTGGTCTTCTTTCTTTCTCCATGCTCAATGTGTCCACCAAGGACACAGGACAGAGGTTGAGTCAACTTTAATCCATGTCAACAGGCTGCAAGTGTATTTAGTTATTGCCAACACCTGTTTGTGCCACAGGTTAGTTACAGGTGCTGTTAATTACACAAATTAGAGAAGCATCACATGATTTTTCAAAGGGGCCGTTCACACGGCTTATTTCGGTGCAGATTGGCGCCATACTGCGCGCCGGATTTGCGCTGCAGTACGGCGCCAATCCGTTGCAGTAATTACGGTAATCCACAGTTCTCATAGAGAACAGTGGATTCCGTCGCTCCTCCCCGCTTGGCGAATCCGCCGGGCGGGGAGAAAGTCAATACGCGCCATGGATAATGCAAGTCTATGGGGCCGGCGGGCCGCGCCCCCGCCCCTTATTCAAGCCGGAATTGCGAGGGCAATCCGGCTTGCAATTACGGCTTGAATAAGCCGTCTGAACACGGGCAAACAGTGCCAATACTTTTGGCCACCACTGTATAACTTTTTTTATTATCTAACAGGTGTATTTTTTATTTATAAAATAGCAAAAGGACGGTGATTTGAAGTTTTAATATTTTTTATTTTATTTTAAACTTTAAATATATTATCTTTTTTTCACTTTAACTTTGAGTCCCCCTAGGGTACTTAACTACTACAGGGCTTGATTATTAGTAAACCCTTCTGCATTGTATAAACAATGCAGAAGGATGTACAAAGATAACAGATCTATTACTTCCTGCATGGGGCAGGAAGTAATAGAAACCTAAACATGGCGGCTCCGGAAGCCTTCGTTAGGCTTTCAGCAACCATGTTAAAAGACTGGCACCCCACAATCTCACCGTGATCCGAGTCAGGAATGGTAGGTAGCACCATTTCTCATTCATACATGGTTAAACAGCAGGAAACGGAGCAATAAGCAACAGACACGTAGCAGACTTATGAAGTAAGCACGCTTTATAGGTCCTTACAGGCATCATGACGTACTCATACGTCATGTGTCATAAGGGGTTGAGAGTGGTGTGGCTAAGACTAAATTTGTCGTAGCATAGAACACTTTTTGGCGCACATTTGTCTTACAATATGTCGGTGTGACACTTACAAACACAAGCAAGTACTGTTGCAGCACTGCATACACCAGTTTAGACAACGACCCTTTTCATTCATCTGGGCCAATATGTTTTAGCTATAAATTTGTATTCTGCAGAGGTGCAAAAAATCCACACAGTAATTGTTGTTACATGTGAACTGGGTTGCTACAAAACTAATCATATGGATGCAATGCAAAATGTATTTGGGTCTTGCGCAGATATTTGTGCACAACCTGCATAATATTGAAAACCGTGTAGCTTAAAGGGGGTTTTTCCGCTACAAAGAAAACTTTCAAATTGGGGGGAAAACAAAATAAAAACATTTTTTTCCAAAAAATATTGCATTGTTCCCCGTTTTTCCCCAAAGAATACAATGAATTTTTTACCTCCATGGGTATTTCATTCCCCATAACAAACCCTTAAAAAAATTTTCCCCAGGGGTTTTTCAAAGAATAACAGGAGTGAGTCACACACAGTTTGGGAGTTCATCAGTGTCCTGTGCTGCCCGACAGTAAAAACTTGATTTATCCAATAAACACTCTTAAATTTGGCTTTTGTTTTTGGGGGCAATAAGAAGTCTTCAAATAGTTTGAGAAACTAAACTAATCTAATAGCATCTGAAAGCACGAGCTTATGCGTACAAAGCATTGGATCTTATGCAAATTATTCTGTGAACCAGAAACCGAGAATTTCTTATCATGCATCTTGAAACCCTGTGGGGAGACAACTCCTTTAAGCCTGGGTTCACAGTGTGCTTAGATGCATAAAAAAATACTTTTATGTACCAACATACACATAAAAAAACACGTAGGGCGACATGTCCCATTAGTCTGCACTATTTTTGGGTGTATTTTGCACCAAAAAACTGTTGACGCCATATTCTCTATATAAATGAACTGTCGTACACCAAAACTAGGCGCATTTTATGCCAGGAACGACACTTTTGAATGCGCCTAAAGTAGGTGCATCAAATATGCTAGCAATGATATGCTATGCGCCTTTTTTTGGTATACGCCTAAATAAGGCGCATTAAATATGCTATACAAGGTATACCACACGCCAGATTTTCGACAGGTTTATTTATTCAGGCGCATATACACTCATTTAATGCGCCATAAAACTGGCGTGGAAGCGCCTCTTTTCACACATGTCGCCCTTAAAGGGGTTGCCTCGCTACAAGGATTTCTTTTTATGTTAAAAATCTTGTAAAAACAAGTCCCATTGCACTATATGACCATTAACAGTGTCCTACCTATTCTGAGATATCACCTCTTGTATGGGCTGCATCAGCTCCTTAGCTCGCTATAGCTACAGACCTGTTCAGTCTCTCATGATAGGCTGCTAGCACTGGTTGCTATAGCTACAGACCTGGCTTCTACCTATTAGAAGCCAGTAAACACGCCCCTGAATTCAAAGTGAAACCAAAAAAATAGGACTGAGGTAAGGCTATGTTCACACGGCTTAAAATGGGCCGTATTTCGGTCCGTAATTACGCGTCGGAGTGCGCCAATTACGAGCCGAAAACGGCCCATTCATTACGGTAATTCACAGTTCTCATAGAGAACTATGGATTACGTCTCCTCTCCCCGCCCGGCGAAGCCGCGGGGCGGGGAGATAATTGACATGTCACTTTCTAGCGGCGTATATGCGCCGCTAGCAGTGATTGTCTATGGGCCAGCGAAGCGCCGGCCCCCCGCTCCCGCCCCCACGGCGTAATTGCGGGGCGAAATTACGCCCCGCAGTTAAGCTGTGTGAACATAGCCTAAGATGAATCAATGTAGTGTGACAACCCCTTTAATGTATCCCACTGCTTCCTATAGAAAAATACATCATTGGTCACATGGTACTTTTTTACTCCTCAAAATATTAAAGCCGCTCAGCTTTATTCGTAACTCACATTAAATCAGTTCCAACTGGCTCGTTCTCTAAACAGGAGCAGATAGCAGGGATGAGACCTGCACCTATCAGACATTGATGGCTTATCCTAGTGATAGGCCATCAATGTGTGTGGTGGGAACACCTCTTTAAGTGCAGGTCAAATCATGGTGTGTAAACACGTTTTATGCACATAATTTCACAACAGTCAATAAGGATTACAGGAAAAATGCATCAATTATGCATGTATTTCATCCTTTGATGTGTAATTATGCACTTTCAATTCCAAATAACGCATGAAAAATGGAAGAAAATTAAGCATAAGGATTTATGAAAAACGCACAAAAGTTAATCTGATTTTTCATTTGAAATATGGGTGTTTTTAGCATCCTTTTCATGAAGATGAGCTCTACACTATGGATCACTAAGGTAGCGGCTAAAACAAAAATAGTACAGAATTTTTAATATTGATGAATGGTGAAAATGTTTATTATTTAATTTGCAGGCTTCACACATCAATTTTACTTCGTGGTAAAAACCATTTTCCTTAAACGCGTCTAAAAACGCTCCACACGTTTTTAAAAACATTTTCAGCTGCAAAAAACATTCACTGTTATTTCCTATGGGGATTTTACAAGCGAAAAACGCCTCAAGAATTGACACCTCACTTATTTTTACGGCCGTAATTGTGTCCAAAAAAATGTCTTGCAATTACACTTTTGAGGCATATTTTACATTTTATTCAATGCCAGGATTGAGGATTGTCTGAGGCTGATTTTGGGTCGTTTTCCAGCGTGTTAAATGCATTAGCATACGGCCCAGAAACACTATGTGAACATACCCTCAAAGACTGAATCAGCTGTGAGTGGGTGGGGCTAACACAAGCTCATGAATGAGGTGGACTCTTCTCTGGCAGAACAGGCTGTAAACTGACAGATACAAGCATTAAAAGCTCTTAACCGACTGCATCTTAGGGTATGTTCACACCATTATTGTGCGGGCGTACTGTATGTGTTTCTATACACTCGCAGCTTCAGAGGGACGCGCTGGCCAGTGTGTGCCTCTGAAGCCTCTCACTGACTGTCATTCATCCCTGAACATAATCGCTGGGAAGAATTGACATGTCAGCTCTTTCCTCGGGCGCATATTGTCCGCTGGGGGAAAACCATGTAATCATAGCTCTCAATGAGAGCTATGAATTACCGTAATGTCAGCCCGTACTTCGGGCATATTGAAGCGCAATTACGCGCCGAAGCACGGACAGACATTACGCCGTGTGAACATACCCTTAGAGGATAAGGGACACAGCACTGGAAACAGCATATCTGTCACTAGCTTGTCCTGTCCTCAGCAAGGCGGGCATAACCTATGTGACAGGTTCCCTTTAAATATATTTTATTGATCTTTATCTTATCTTTATTGATCAACACAAAGTAGTAGGTTTTTCCAAATGTTTACAAATTAAAAAACTGAAAAGTGAAGCATGCATATGTATTTAGTCCCCTGTATTCTGATACTCCTAAATAAAATCCAATGTGACATTGCCTTTAGAAGTTACCTAATAAGTAAACAGAGTTATTCTGTATGTAATTATTCTCAGTATAACTACAGAAGTTTTGTGAAGGCCTCAGAAGTTTAAGATGAACAAACAGCATCATGAAAAACAAGGAATACAACAGACAGCTTAGGGCTAAAGTTGTGGCACAGTGTATTGCAGGTTTAGGTCTAAAAAAAAAAAAAAGCCCAAACTCTGAACATTTCATGGAATACTGTTCAGTCCATCATCCATAAATGGAAGGCGTATGGTACATCTGACGTGGCCATTCACCGTAACTAACAGCCCAGAAAATGAGAGCTCTAATTAGAGAAGCAGCCAAGAAAGCCAGGGTCACTCTGGAGGAGCTGCAGAGATCCACAGCTCAGGTTGGAGAATCTGTACACTGGACATTTATTAGTTGTGTACTACACAAGTCTGGCCTTATGAAAGAGTGGCAAAATGAAAGCCCTTTTTGAAAGCAAGCAATAAGAAGTCCTGTTTGCAGTTTGCAAAAAGCTATGTAGGGGACACAGCAAGCATGTGGAAGAGGGTGCTCTGGTCAGATATGACGAAATTTGAACTTTTTGGCCTAAATGGCAAACACTATGGGCAACATGTATGAATGTTGGCGCTGACAGGCCAGTTCTAAATCGCTTTAAGACAGTGTAGAATGTGCCAGAATGTATGAACCTGTATTTGTGCAGGTCTTACATACAGGCGCAGTCTAGTGCCAATACCACAAGTTTGGCTCAGGCACCACCTTTACCCTGGTCTGGCTGTTCTTCTGCAGGTCATACATACAGGCGCAGTCTAGTGCCAATACCACAAGTCTGGCTCAGGCACCACCTTTACCCTGGTCTGGCTGTTCTAACTGTTCTGTGCCTAGATTTGGCGTCAAACATTCATAAATGTGTCTACTCCTATGAATGTGGTGCGACGCCCCCAGAACGCCCCAAATCTTTGGCATATTAAAAAGTGTATTTGGTGCATTACAAAGGCATTTATCGTGCCAAAGTTTGTAGTGCGCCTGTTCATACATTCTTTTTGGCTAAAAGTACACCATAAAACCGGAGCAGCCTCGTTCATACATGTTGCCCTATATGTGGAGGGAAGTCACCCTCAACACACCATCCCCACTGTGAAGCATGGTGGTGGCAACATCATGCTGTGCAGAGGCTTTGCTTCAGCAGAGACTGGGAAGCTGGTCAGACTTGATGGGAAAATGGATGGAGCTAAAAACAGGGCAATCCTGGAGGACAGCATGTTAAAGGCTGCAGTAGACTTGAGACTGGGGCATAGGTTCACCTTTCAGAGGCACAACAACCCTAAAAATACAGCTAAAGCTAAAATGGAAGGCTTTAAATCAAAGCATATTCATGTGTTAAAATGGCCCAGTCAATGTCCAGACCTAAATCCCATTAAGAATCTGTGGCAGGACTTAATTATTGCTGTTCACAAACGCCAATCAATCTGCCAGCAGTAGAGCTATTTGATAAAAATTCCAGCCTCCAGATGTGCAAAGCTGGTAGAGACATCTCCCAACAGACTTGGCTGAATACATATGCACGCCATGCTTTTTAGTTTTTTAATTTGTAAAAATTTGGAAATATGCATATCATTTTCTTTACACTTCACAAATACTTGTTACTTTCTGTTGTTCTATCACATAAAACATCAGTAAAATTTAGTTTATGGCGGTAACGTTTAAAAATGAGGAACAGCTTAAAGGGTTTGAATAGTGTGCAACCAACTATATGTTTGTATCCATCATAAAAATATAGACAAACCTCCCCAATAAAATAACAGGGAAAATGAGTGACAACCAATAGAGAAGCTAGTGTGAAAAACAAGTGAAAACCAATGTCAAACTTCTGCTCAAAACAGTGTACGTTTGTTACACACCAAGTACACACATTAAAACGTACAGATTTTGCACTATGGTCAAACCTGGTATGAATCTTTTATGCCTTGTTATGTTTGCTTTATTTGTTGTGCCTTTTTGGTCTGTTTTTCGCTGCTTACTGCTATTCGTTTTTTCATTGTACTTTATGCTTTTTTTTGTGTTTGTCGCTGATAATGGTCCTATACTCCTGTTATTTTGTGCAGCACATAACACAAACAGTGTGCAAAAGTGAAGCGCGCTTATACCGATTTAATTCAATGGGACCCTAATGTCACTTTTATTTTGCACACATTTTAACATATGATGGCGAAATAAAAGCTGAATGTCAAAAAGTGCACAAAAAACCCTGTGGGCCACATGTATGAAAACTGTCTAGGTCTAAAACTCTCTTTGTTGCCCATAGCAACCAATCAGAACACCTCTCTAATTTTTCCATAGCACTAGATGCAATGAAAGGGGAGCTCTGATTGGTTGCTATGGGCAACAAAGTGAGTTTTAGACCTAGACAGTATTCATACATGTGGCCGTGTGTGTTTCATGCAGAGGGTCTTTTTTTTGTAGTATGAGGTTGACTAACTAGAGCTCCTCGGTCCTGGCTGCACATGCTCAGACATCACTTCTCTCAGGCAGCTACTGTCAGTGTCCTCCCTGCTTAGAAATCACACACACTCACTGCTGAGCGAGTGTTCAACCCCAGGTGCTGTCATTCGGCTCCTGTCCTCTTTAGTAATTAGTCAAACAATGCAGACAGGTTATCTTCATGCTGCTGTTTTTTTTTTTTTTTTTTTGGGGGGGGGGGTCTATCGACATATTTACATCCCTCCCCCACAAAAACCTTAAAGGGGTTGTCTCACTACACGGATTGTTTCTTCTGTTAAAGATCTTGCAAAAACAAGTCACTTTGTAATATGTGTCCATTAACAGTGTCCTACCTATTCTAAGATATCCCCTCTTGTATGGGCTGCATCAGCTCCTCAGGTCACTATAGTTACAGACCTGTTTGATCTATCCTGATAGGCTGCCAGCACTGGTTGCTATAGCTAAAGACATGGCTTCTACTGCAGCCTAGTAGAAGCCAGTAAACACGCCCCTGAATTCAATGTGAAACCAAGAAAACAGGACTGAGATAAGATGAATTTATTGTAGTGAGACAACCCCTTTAATCGGGTATGTGCATTGAGAAAAAAATCCACGCAATCCCTGCAGAGATTTGAACCCAGGATTCCCTGTGCTGAAAGCCAGAAGTGCTAACCTCTTGGCTACATTGTAGCTACTCATAGCTCTTTGACTATAGTGAGCACACTGTGGGGAAAGGCATGGTGATGTCAAGCCTGCTGGGTCACATGGTATGTAGTTCAAATTATACACACCCCCTTTCAAATACACTGAAAGCTGAAGCAGGACAAAGCATGAAATGCTTTTGTGGTAAAACCCCTGTTTAAAAAACTGTATAGTGTATATGTTTCCGTACAGCTTACAAAATGCAGCACCCCGCGTCTTCCATCTGTCCCGCCAAAAAAGAGACGGACAATATACACTGCGGTAATACGTCCAGCCATAGAAGTCAGTGTCTACGTTAAGCATGTGACCCTCGCTTAACAAACGTGCATTTCTCCTCTGTAATAAATGCTCATAGCCCGCGGCTCCGAGCATAAGGTTCTGAAGCAACACAGCAGCCTCTGCGCTTTGGTGACAATCCGGCGGCGTCGCCCTCCAATGACGTCACCCCTCCAACCAGGCGTACGGCCGCTGTTGCCATCCACAATGTGGCGCAGAAAGGAGGGGCGGTTCACGCCCTGCGCCCCTGCTCTGGCCGCGCAGGCGCGGTGCAGTGGTCGGACCTGGCACCGTTTCCTCTGTCAGGGCCGCGTCTGCAGAGACCAGTGAGCGGGGCCTGCCTGCTTCTCCGAGCCTGCAACGGTTTCCACCCCGGGCTGCTCCATAGAGGCGGATATTGCCGGGACTCGCTGCCTGCACGGCCCCGGCGCGCACACAGCCTCCAGCCGGCCAGTTACCCCTGCCTCCCCGGCTCCGTTATTGTAGTCCCATCCATCCCGATCAGCGGAGTCCCCCTGCTCCGCAGGCATTGTCCGTGTGCGCTCCGCAGCCCTCAGCTTCTGCATGTTGCACGGCTCCCTGGTGGCAGCCCACCCCTTCCTCTGGGACCCCAGCTCACTGTGCATCCTCCCTGCTCCTGCCTCGCCCCCCATTCCACACGGCGCCCCAATTCAATGGGAGATCCCGGTCATCTGTACCTCCAGGTGAGACTGCAAGGATGTGTGTCAGTGAATGACAAGTGCCAACTGCGGGTGACAATGAAATAAATGTGTTGAGAGTCACTCATGACAATTGGCGAGATCAATCTGGATCATCTATCATGATCACTGACATCATTGTATGTGGATCTAGTGTTGTAGTGTTCGTGCACGACTCATATGTGGATTGTGTGGTAGTGTTACATGACACTGACTGATGGGACTATGTGTGTAGTGTTTCAGTATACTGACATATTGTATGTGATCTAGTGTGTGTGTATGTTATCATACACTGCACTCATATGTGGATCTAGTGTGTGTGTGCTATCAGTGATCACTGACCTTATGATGTGGGCTTATGTGTGTATATTAGGGATCCATGCATAGGAACTGACACTTTGTGGTTAATGTTGTAGATAGCTGACACACTGATGTCAGATCACTTACACTATTGTTCTGGGATTGTGTGTGTAGCGTAGGATCACACTGATCAGTGATCACTAATTCATTGTATGTGGGATATTGTACTGTATTATATGTGTATTGTATCGGATATACTGTATAGTATCACTAACTGATGACAATATATGAGACCACTCTCAATGAAGTGTAGCACTATCTGGATCACACTGCTGTCAGTGATCACTTACATTCACTGTATGTGAGATCTAATGTGAGTAGTGTATGATCATTACATGCATCGGATCATAGCACTGCTATGTGTGTGATCTATGAATTGTAGTGTTATCTAGATCCCACTGCTACCAGTGATCACTGGCACTCATATGTGTGATCTAGTGTTTGCGTAGTGTTATCAGTGATCACTGGCACTCATTGTATGTGGGATCTATGTTGTGGGTTATGTGTTTATCAGTGATCACTGACACTCATTGTATGTGGGATCTAGTGTGTGTAGTGTTATCAGTGATCACTGACACTCATTGTATGTGGGATCTAGTGTGTGTAGTGTTATCAGTGATCACTGACACTCATTGTATGTGGGATCTAGTGTGTATCTGTATTATATTTGTAATATGTATCGGATCTATGCTATTAGTAATCATTATCACTGATGACAATTATATGTAGAATCTAATGTGTGTAGCACTATCTGGATCACACTGCTGTCAGTGATCACTTACATTCACTGTATGTGAGATCTAATGTGAGTAGTGTTATCTGGATCATAATGCGATCAGGGATCATAGACACTCGCTATGTGTGTGATCTAGTGTGTGTAGTGTTATCTAGATCCCACTGCTACCAGTGATCACTGGCACTCATATGTGGGATCTAGTGTTTGCGTAGTGTTATCAGTGATCACTGGCACTCATTGTATGTGGGATCTGATTTAGTTAGTGTTATCAGTGATCACTACATTATGTATGTGGATCTAATGTGATTGTGTTGTGTTTGATCAGTGATCACTGACACTTATTGTATGTGGGATCTAGTGTGTGTAGCGTTATCTGGATCACACTGCTACCAGGGATCACTTACACTCATTGTATGTGGGATCTAATGTGTATCTGTATTATATGTGTAATATGTATCCGGATCATACTGCTATTAGTAATCACTTACACTGATGACAATTATATGTAGAATCTAATGTGTGTAGCACTATCTGGATCACACTGCTGTCAGTGATCACTTACATTCATGACAATTGTACATGGGATATATTGTGTGATTACTGATGAGCTAGTGTGTGTCGCATTATCTGGATCATATTGCTCTCCGTGATCCCGTACTGATGACTATTATAGGATCTATTGTGTGTAGCATTAATTGGGTCACATTTCTATGCAGTGATCTTACACTGATGCCAGTTGTATGTGGGATGTAGTGTGTGTAGCATTATCTAGATCTCATTGCTATCAGTGATCACTTTCACTGACGTATCATGAAGTCTTGGTTTTCATGAAGTCTGCATTCAGTGAACATGCTGGAGCTGTTGACGAATAGGTGTTTCGTTAGACAGGACTGCAGACAATGGTGCCATTCCTTCCGGTCAGTTTGCCTGTCCATCTTGGCTAGTAATTTTCTGTGTGGGCACCGAGGTGAGCGGGGGCTTGATCACAGTAAAGTTCATTAACACTTTTTAATATAACAAGCTGAACTTGTATAATTGCAACATCTTTTTGGTAAACCGAAAGTAGAAAAGGGTAAAGTACTTTATCTGTAAATGTTGCTTTCGTATCTGTGGCTGATAGCAGGCTCCATTAATGCCCTAAGTCTCGGGTAAATAAACTCTTGTATTGGAATTCACTGATAAATCTACTTTGTAAATGCTGCTCAGTACATGAGAGGTTTCGCCCCTGACTGGTGACTTATAGTTTTTATTTATTTACTAACAGACTAATCTTTAAAGGAACATAAAATGAAAAATATTTACAACAACAATGGTTATGATGTTTTATATAGAAATTTCTGGTGATACAAATATTGTTTCTGTTGGTTATTCCTATAAATTTTTTAGGGATTTTCCCTTACTGCCTTGGACCGCAGGTAAAGATGTGAATTGGGCAATAGGACGTTACGATGTAAACCATGTACAAATAATGAACACAGACAATCCTGCACAAAAGTACATGGTAATACCAAATACTGTTCTGTAGAATCTAAACACGTACAAGATGATAAAACAAAATATTCACCCACTAAACAAACATATATTGCCAATATATCATCTATTACGCCCACTGGTAAAGACTAATCATTATGTGCACATTAATACAGGCATTTCCTTGTAATGTTCATATATATATATTATATTATATTATATATATATATAATATATATATATATATATATATAGATTGATAGGTATAGATAGATATGGATAGATAGATATGTGTGTATAGCGATATCATCGGCGCTGAAAATCAATACATGATACTACTTGACCTGGAGAATAGCCAGCAGAGGGAAATGTGGGGGAAGAAGGGGGGTGCACTACCCATCAAGCATTTTACCAGCACTTCTTCAAAGGGCTAGTTATGTAGGGGGTTTGCACATTATTGTGAATATTTGTTTTTTTATCATTTTGTATGTAATTAGATTCCATCAAATAATATTTTGTGTAGGTTTTCTTGGATTGCATTAAGATACAAAAAATAACCAGTGTTTTACTCATCATTCCTGGGCAGCCGAAGTGCTAATGTCCCCAAATGGTCCCTCAGCAATAACATCACGTGTGTTGCTCACGTGACTAAGCCAGTCACTGGCCTCTGGTCACTGCTCGATTGTGTGGCACGTGACCTCTGAGGCCAGCGATTGGCCTGAGTCATGAACGTGATGTTACTATTAAGGGACTGGCGGGGAAAACAGCGCTTTATTGGCACAAGAATAGTGAGTGCTGGTTTATTTTTATGCAGTCCCAGCAGTAGGGAGTTTCCAGAAAATCTCATAAAATTCTTTTAAAGGGGTTGTACCATATACCCTGTAAGGGCAAATGAAAGTCATGAAAGGGGTTTTCTAAATACCTCCCTACCACCTCCCACTGTCCTAAAATAGAAAATTTACCCATACTTGCCTCACTCAACACCGTCGTTCCAGAGCGCCATTAAAGAGAACCTGTCACATAGAGCTAAAGCTAGTGTCAGACCTGCTGTTTCCAGCGCTGTGTCCTTTATTCTGTAAGATGCGAAGTTTTCGTGTATTTAATGCTCAAATCTGCAGTTTTCAGCCAGAAGAGTCATTCGAAGAGTCCTTCAGAGTGTCAGTTTTTTTTCAAACCCGGCCAATCGGAGGCTAGCCCCGCCCACCTCAACTGACAAACCTATTACTTTGAATAGGTAGAAACATGTGAATAACTGTCAGTGGGCGGAGCTAGCCTTTGCTGGGTGGAGCTAACACCTGCTCATGAATAAGATTTGAGGGGTAAATGCTCTAAAACTGCTGCATCTTACAGAATAAGGGACACAGCGCTGGAAACAGCAGGTCTGTCACTAGCTTGTGCTGTCCTCAGCAAGAGGGGCACAACCTATGTGACAGGTTCCCTTTAACTCTCCCTGTCTCTCACTAATGACATCACGTTTGTAGATCAGATGGTGCTGCAACCAGTCTTTGGCCTCAGCAGTCACATGCCTTTATGTACAGAGGTCCGGGACTGGCTGAAGCATCATCTGATCCATGAACATGTCGTCATCAGTGAGGGACCAAAAGTATAATGGAGCTCTGGAGCAGTGCTGAGGGGAGAGGTGAGTATGGGTGAATTTGCTATTTTATTATAGTGGTAGGGAGGTCTTTAAAAGTCTTGGAAAACCTCTTTAAAGTGGTTGGTCCTATTCAGAATACCCTCCCATGGCTCACAGTGGAGTATCATAACCATAAACTATAAATACTGCTACCTCTTGGCCCAAAAGTCAATAATCATCCATTTTTGCGGATATGTGTGTGGACAGTCTTAGACACCTTGTATACCCACCAAGCCAGGTCATGACTTCTTTCATGAGCTACTTGCTGCCGAGTTCCAAAGCAGGACGTGTGTGTGTATACGTACATTACATATATACATACATACACATATAATGGATAAACTACATATTGAACACATCACCAATTTTCTAAGTAAATGTATTTCTAAAGGTGCTACCAAATTTTAGTAACAACTAATCCAATCCACACAGGCAAAGAAATCAATTATAGATGTCCATAAATTATGTGTAATATTGAGAAATGACACAGGGAAAAAGGGGAGCACTTGGTCGTGGACGGTTTATGGTAAAATTATGTTCTTTCCACTTCCGGATTATGGCCCCAGCAGCGCTACTGGTACTCCCAGTAGTCTAGAAATTCTCCTGTAACCGATGCCATCAGTATGTTTTGCAACATTAAGGTTGCAAAGGTCTTGAGACAACTCACTTGTTTTACTCATCATGAGATGTTTCCTGTATGGCACCTTGCTAATGAGACATCGTTTTATGGGCCATCAGTTGAACCATCCGATATTATGTTTCAGTAAGTGGCAGGATTGCTTTCTCATTACTGATACATTACAGCTGGTGTCATGAGTTTCTGTGGCTTTTTGCTCCTCTTTCTTCATGTATTAAATACTTTTTCCCTGTGTCATTTCTCATTATTGCACATAGTTTATGGACCTCTATGGTTTGATTTCTTTGCCTGTGTGGATTGTTACTGACCTCTGGTGATAAACCCAAGGACTTTCATGTCAAAAGCACCCTTAGAAATATATTTACTTAGAAAATTGATGGCGTGTTCAATACTTATTTCACCCGCTGTGTATAGATGGAATCATTTATTTATATATATCATATCATGTAACATTAAGGGCGGCACGTATGAATGGGTCTGCGCCACATATCTGGCGTCTTTTCAGCCCGATATCGGGCGCAGCCCCGATTGCCAATATCAGGTGTATTACATAGCGTCCGCGGCACTTTGTAATGTGCCTGATTTCGGGAGGCGGGGCGCACTAGAACCGTACGAAGCTATAGATTTAAGGCTTCGCTATGGCATTTCTATTACTGCTGAAACAGGTAAACCAGTTTCAAAGTGGTTTACCCGAGCCAGAAATGTCGTCCTAGCGCTAGAATGCGCCTGATTTATGACCCGCTGTAGAGCTGGTTCATAAATCGGGTGCATTCTATGCCAGTGCAATGCGCATGAAATTTTGGCGTTTATACGCCAAATTTCATACATGTCGCTCTATATTTCTCCGGTGAAACAAAAACCAGACTTGCAGTGATCGGCTTATCTGGGGCTGCATTAATTTTTTTTAAAGAAAAAGAGCTCTCACTGTATCATTCATGGTGCGTATTTCCTTCAGTCAGACTAGTACCATAGGCCTAAACTTTTTTTCCCTGATGAACGTCACTTATGGTTAGATGTCTTTCATGTTGTTAGTAACATATGAACATTCGGGGGCCATAGGTACAGGGAGTGGAGGAAATATTTATTACCTAGCACTTAAATACAACATTTTGAAAATCTTGCATTACTGTGCATGTGAATGGAGCTCTGTGCAGCATACATTTCTGCAAACCACATTTAGGTAAATGGGACATGTCGGCGACAAATCTGCGGAGTGTGAAAGTAGTTAATGTTGGTGTTCTAGTTGCATTGGCCATATGCCTCTTAGTTGAAATAATGAGCATGGATTTTCTGCCAAATCATGGCAAAAACTACTATATGACGACAGTATGTGAATAGACCTTGAGGCAGGTGCGCATACAGTAGATATTCTGATAGAAATCCAGGTTTTACTCTGTGAATTCCATAGAGGAAATCCACAAAATCTGCAGCATGTGGATAGCATTTGCAAAATTTTATCTACATGTGATACCATGTTGTAAATAGATTTTTTTTTGGTGCAAAAATGTACAGTTAGGGTAAGTTCACACGGCTGATTTTTGACGTTTTCGGAGGGTTTCTTCGTCCAAAACCGCATCAAAAAAGTCTCCAGTTCATTTTCATTCATTCCTATGCAACACAGCGCTGTAGTTCATACACAATGAGGTTTTTAGGAGCTTCTTTGGATGCTGTTTTGGGAGCTGAAAAGGAAGCGTCATGCCAATTCCTGAAGCATTTTCAACACTGAAAATCCCCATGGGAATCAGTGGAGAGCTTTAAAACCCTGGAGCGCTTTTAGCGTGTTTTACAGCACTGTTTTTGCCCTGGCTATTAATTTGTATGGGTGTCCAAGAATGAAAAAAAGTGTTGGAAAACCTTGTCCAAAACTTGATCAAATTCTCATCTAGAAAGACGCCTTTTTAGACAAGGTTTTGATGCTGATTTGGACCCTGAAAATTCAGCCATGTGTGCCAACCTGTGTGAAGAGGTCATCCCTGCTAGGGCAGAGCAGGTTGGTTACCCAGAGAAACATGTAAGGAACCTTTATTTACTGTTCCTTACATGTTGAAAACGAATCTTTGTAGTGAGGCAACCCCTTTAAAGGCATGTTCCCACCATGAAGTTTGATGGCATATTGCAAGAATATGCCATTAAGGTTTATCTCTGGCAGGGGCCCTAAAAGTTACGGCTCAACGTGGAGAGCTGGTTGCGCTTGCACTCTACTCTCTATTCTCTTCTATGGGGGTTTCAAGTACCACTTCTAAGGGTAGGAGTACACATTGATTATGATAGTACCGCGTCAGATGCAAGCGTCAATGGTCCCGCAAGATACAGGACTGGCTGTTCCCATAGGAGGGGGGACTATCAAACACGGTGTATTCCAACCCTTAAACACTAGTTTTGTGAATGCTCGTTTGCCTGATATTTGGCTTGCAGTGCCCTTCATTTCTGTGTAGGGTAAGACCTACTTATATACAGAATAGTATTTAGCTAACTTAGCTTTGGTTCCCATCATTTTTTTTTTCACTAGACTTGTGTACACGTTTTTTTTAAATGAAAACATGCAGTGATTGTATGTACTTGATAATATTCGGGCTTGCTCCAGTGATTGATTCAGATGAGTATTTGTTGGTATGTTTCATACATTCTATGATATGTTCATTTGTTGCTGTTCTTATGTGTAATTTTGTGATATCACACTTTGCTGTGTTGCACTGGCATGACTTGTTCATGAATTAAAGCGTTTTGAATATGAAACAGCAGCCTGAACGGGGTGTTTAACATATACTTGGCCTTCTTGGGTTGGACATATTGCCATAGTATATTTCTTTGATGCTCCCACCCCCCCATCCCCGCCTGTCCTTCATGTATGTGTTCTGTCGTCGATATCTTCTTTTTTTTTTGTTGGACAAATGAGAGAGCATAGGTGCTGCATTTTTTTTAAGTTGTACAAAAAGGTTTGTTTAGTATATTTTCACGTGCTTGTAATGGAAATCTCATATAGTGTATGTATTTCACACGGGTTTTAAATCACTGCCGCCAAGACAAAACACGCATGCGGCATTCACATGAGAGCAATCAGGGCTGCGTCATTTTGCATTCGCACCTGTGTGTCTGATCTGGGATGCGATTAAAAATTGCATGTCATTTCTTTGATTGCATACCGCAAGACGATACTCGGACAGGCGCGATGCTAAACATGCCAGCGGCGATGTCACATGTTGAATCGACTGCTGTGTTGTCTGAATCCGGCAGTGATATAACTCACTGTAATTGTTAGTATGTCTCTGGAGGTCCCTTTCTTGATGGACAGAGACTGAATATGAAAAGCGGATGTGTCAATCGGAGGCAAGACGCCGTGTGAACATACCCTAAGTGTCTATTTTTATAAACCTATAGATTTGTATCTCTGATAGATTAAACAGACGACCATCCATCCAAATTTCGGGAAAAATGGTGTGACAGCTGAATAAGAAAGCTAGTTAGAAAAAAAATATGGATTTCGGGAAATATGCTCAAAAGTGAATGTGTAGTGATTGCAACTTATGACGTGATGTTACCCTAGCCTAAGGGGTTTGCCATGACATTTGGAAAAACCCCTAGTGCTCTGAACTGCTTGAAATAATAGTAAATGTTGAAATACATCCCAAAATAAACTTCAAACAATGTACTTAACACCGGTCATTGATTCCTATGTAATATCCGTGCCGTCGTTCACACAACACGGATTTTACAACAGTATTTTGAGACGATTTCACTTGTCAATTCTTGAGGCATTTACGTGAGTAAAATCCCCCATAGAAAGCAATGGGGAGCGGATTTTTGCCACAGTGTTCCATTTTTTTTTTTTAGCTGTTTCCATGCTGAAAATCTGCACAAGCTGGTTCTCTGTGTTCATCTAATATAGTCTCCACAGGGTGGGCCCTGTATAGCGCACAGTGTACAGGCCCCGTCCCTCTACATCACCCACCGGATCCCCTGTCCCTGTGTTGCCTCCCCAGTTCTCCTGTCCATGTATCACCGCCCCAGGGGAGGTGACACAGGTGATCTAGAGGGACGGCCCATGTGTCATGTCAGTGATCTTTGTATGGGGCCCCTGAGTGTCCATCCAGTGGGAGCATCTGCACACAGCGACGCTCCCGCGCCCCTTCTTTGGCCCACTTACCCTTGCTGCCATGTCCTCTCGCCCGCACAATTCCACCACAACAAAGTGATGCCAGCAGTCTCTGCACTGGCCCAGCATTCATCTCCTGTGCAGATAATGTGGACTGGGGTTGGGGTAGGGCTATATATACTATATAGCATAACATACCGGTATTGGTAAAGTTTCATAGGATTTTTTCTTGGGGACACACAAGGTTTTCTGGCAGTGTGGCCACAGTAACCCCAGTACACACTTTTTTTTTTTTTTTTTTTCTTCCCCTCTGCTTTTAAATAGCATTTTTATGGTGTCTCACGGGTGATTTTTGTGACTTGATGTGTGCCTTTTTTTTAAATTCCTGTGGAAAGAAACCTGATCTTTACGAGGTCTTGTTTTGGGAAAAAACTAGCAAAGACCCCAAAAACTGAAAAGCTCTGTATGTAGACTTTTCAGTCTTTTACTGTTGTGTGTAATTAACATCTGTGTTTACCATGCGGGTGAACACAATCTGTTGTGCTTGCCTTATGTGAGTGATCAAATCTCTGCTTTATTAAGCTATATGCACATTACATAATTATGACCACCAGCTTCTATCCAGAGTTACTGCCATGTACGGATAGCAGCTAAATGGGCTGGATGGAAGTCACTCAATAAGGTCCTAGTAGGTTGTCACCGGTATCTGGAACCATGCTGACTGCATCCCACAGCTGCTGGAGGGTGCATGAGAAAGAATTGAACATGATGATTGAGATGCTCCAACAGATGCTGAATTGGGTTCAAGTCTTGGGAATTAGGGGGCCAGGGTAGTACTTGGAAGTCTTATTCATGCTCTTTCAACCAATGTCAGACTCCATGTAATGGAAGATCCCATCCGCCCAGGGACAACAATCGGCATGTATGTGCTTTGCCAGGATAGATTCTTGCCCAAATCAGTTGAGTGTGCCTTCCATATGGATGACTGGGCACAGAGCATGCCACGAAAACGTTCCCCAGACCATAACGCTGCCACCACCAGCTTGTCTTCTTCCAGCGGTGGTGTTAGCTCTGACGTTCCTCGTCTGACATGCCAATGTCCATCCATTTGTTGAAGCAGAATATACGACTTGTTGGAGAAGGCATCAGCGGAGGGAGGTCCAATTCTGATATGGTCTTGAAAATTGAAGCCTTTTCTGCTGATGCATCTTCATTAGCAGGGGTGCAGTGACCATCTGTCTGCTTAAAGGAGTTTTAGCGTTTGAACTGTTCGTGCTCTTGAGCTTCTTCTATGAGATTGAGTTTGAAATCCAGGGGCGAGTCTCTCCTCACTGAAGAGCTGTGACATCATCATTGTGTGTGAGGCAGGGAAGCAGAAGGATGTCTGGAGAGAAGAGATCTGCAGCCTCCTGCATGCTTCTCCTGTGTCTGCAGAGTTTCATCTCCAGGCTCCACAAGCTCCTTGCTGGGCTACAACCAGTTATACACACAGCCTGAACTGATGAAACACATGTGAGGAAGCACACTGCTCACTCCCTCCTCCACTTCTGTTACCAGACAGGAGACTTTAAGGCTAGGTTCACACGGTGTGTTTGCAGGGCGTAATTACGCCATATGGCCGAGGCAGGGGGGGGGGGGGGGCGGCACCTCGCCGGCCCATAGACTTGCAATACCAGCGGCGCGTATACGCCGCTGGTAATTCACATGTCACTTATCTCTCCGCCCGGCGGATTTGCCGAGCAGGGAGAGGAGACGTAATCCATAGTTCTCTATGAGAGCTGTGGATTACCGTAATGACTTGGATTTATTCCAGCTGTAATTTGCGCACTCTGGCGTGTAATTACGGATTGAAATGCGTCCAATTTTAAGCCGTGTGAACATAGCCTAAGACTGTGGTATATGGAGGAATACGCACTGCCCTCCTCTCCTCCTCCGTTATCAGGCAGAAGACTGTGGTATATGGAGGGAACAGAGGATGTAGCACTGTGTTATATGAGGGGATCTGTGACTTAAAACAGTCAGTAGTTAGCCAGATCATTCACCCTAGAGCTGGGAGATGTGTATAGAGCCAGCAGCCCTCCACTATTGGTTTTAACAGCTCAGAGGGGAGTAAACACAGAGTGTGCAGGCAGCCAATCACAGCGCAGGGGGCGTGGCCGGGGCGTTTCCTGGCTGGGACATATCCCAACAGGCTGAATGAAATGTCAGCCAGCCAATCACACTGCAGGGAGTGTCTAGGGGGCGGGATCCGACCGGGGTGTGCCCCGACTAGCCAATCACAGAAAAGGCGGTGTGTCCCGACTAGCAGCAGCAGAAATAAAATACAGATTTACAGAGAAGCTTATATCTACTAAACCGAGGGACTGAGGTAATGCAAACCAATTACAAAAGTGCTTATTTTTACTGTCCCCATAATCTGAGACATGATCTTTGTAGCGATACAACCCCTTTAAGAGCCCCATATGCAGCAGGGCTCGCTGAACTCTTAGACACACGTCTAGAAGCCCCCTGGATCATATTGGAGGTGGGCTGCTGTACTGTATCATGGTGGTCCGGACCTTTGTAGCCCACTTTCATCACTCGTATCGATGACTTGTTGCTCCGCAGTTTCCACATCACTTACTCACAATGCTGTTATTTGTCCACTCATGAAATGATTCCACCACAGCAGCACGGGGACAGATCACACACTGCGCAGTCTCAGAAATACTGCCACCCTTGGTCTGAAAGCCAATAATCATCCCTTTTTGCAACTATGAAAAATTGCCCCATTTATCCATGACCGCATCAAGCCTATATCTCACCTATACCCACCAAGCCAGCTCACCATATGTTATTTCCTACAAGCTGCCGATGTAGAAAGTACTAACTGGTCTAAAAAACGTGACTTGACTGACACATGCTCCACGTCCGATACACTTGCTGTAATCCGCTGCGCAAATATGGACGTCTGTCCTTGTGCATTTACACTAAAAGTACCGTAGTACCAAAATTGCAGATATTTGGACCTATGTGGTTCTAGCCGTGTAAGCGCATACTAACAACTCTTCCTTCATATAGTCATGGTTACCAAGATCCAGTTTCTGGGATGGATTATCAATATAAAAGCCCTTATGCATAGAACAAAAAGTTGGATGTTGCCACTCAAATTTCAGCCTTTTCTCCAGAACAGGTTTGGGTGGGATGGTTAATGCTGCCACTTTGTGTTACAACAATATTTACTCATGAGGCCTATTAGTGCAGTATATAGGGGTATGTTCACATCTATAGCTTTATATCTCACGTATTTAGCAAAAATTCAACAAAACGTTATTCAAGCATATAGCATACCTATTAGCTTCACTAGACCAAGGGTAATCTGCTTATGTCTCTTTGCTGTAGTGTTGACTACCATGCTATTCTATCCCACAAATAAAACGTATACCAATGTAAAGCAGACTAAGTAGACATTGTTTGGCTTATAGGTATGTAGGAGTATACATTTCACAGCCTTTTTGTTAGTATTGTCTATGGGTAAATATTAAATTCACCTTTTTGTTTGAAAGATTTAAGAATTCAAGTTAATTTCTCCTTGATTTTGATGAAGATGTAGTTGTCCTGAAAAAATTACCGTATTTTAAATTTGCAACAATTTACTCACCTTCTCAATTCCCCGCTACTTACCGGGTTCCGGCTTATTACGGCTTCCTGGTCCCCAGATTAGCTATATATACCATCCATTACAGTTGTCTGTGTGCTAGGATCTGTTGTGCAATAGATCATATTTGTACTAGCATAGGAAACCTTTATTGTCGTCAGTAATTGCAGAATCTTTAAACATAACGTGTCACATATTTGATTCCCCATTTGCTGAGCACAGCACAGGCTAGTGACAGACATGCTGTTTCCAGCGCTGTGTCCCTAAGGGGCCGTTTACACAGCACAGCGCAAATACCAGTCGGATTATCCGACCGGTATTTGCTCTGTTTTGGGGCCGTGTACACGGCTGCAGGGGGGCGGCTATTCTCCGTGGTTTGCGGATTCAAGCCCTCCCCCTTGGCATTGACATATTCATGTTCCTCCCAAAAACCGAGCGGAAGAATGAACATGTTCAATGTTTTTCGGACCGCCGGCAGTGTAAAAAAACCTCAGACTGGAAAACCTGTGCAGTGGGGATTGCTGCCCGGATTTTCCATAGAGGTCTGTGATAAGTTTGACAGCTGGTTTTACAGACGGCTTTCAAAACCGAAAACTGTCTGGAAAACCAGCTGAAAAACCTGACTCTGAGGACACGCCCTTAGGGCAGGTCCTCACGGCACGGGTTTGCGGCGCTTTTTTTTAGACGGTTTGCGGTATTGCAGACAGTCTGAAAAACCGGCTACAAACGAGCACAATGGGGCTCTATGGAAAACCCGTGCAGCAATCCCCACTGCACGGGTTTTCCGCCTGGCGGTTTTTTCAAACTGCCGGCCGCCCAAAAAACATTGAGCAAGCACAATCTTCCGTCCGGTTTTCGGACGGAATATGTGAGGGGGAGGGCTTTTCTCCGGCCATCGTGGAGAAAAGCCGCCCCCCGCCCCCTCTCACGGCCGTGGGGATGGCACACAAACCGGACAAATACCGGTCGGATAAACCGACCACTATTTGTCCATTGCCGTGCAAACGGGCCCTTATTCTGTAAGGTGCTATAGTTTCAGAATATTTAATGCTCAAATCTGCAGTTTTCAGCCAGAAAGAGAGTCATGATTAGAGTTTAATTCTTGACCCGTCCAACTGATGCTAGCCCCGCCCACCTCACAGTTGATTAACCTATTACTTTGAATAGGTAGAAACGTGAATAATGTCAGGTAGGCGGGGCTATCAGTCGGTGGGTGGGGTTAACATCTGCTCATGAATAAGCTGGACTCTTTTTCTGGCTGAAAACTGCAGGTTTGAGCATTAAATACTCTGAAACTGCTGCATCTAACCAAATAGTGACAGCATGTCTGTCACTAGCTTGTGCTGTCCTCAGCAAGGGGGGGCATAATCTATGTGACAGGTTCTCTTTAAACAGGTTATGTTGTCCCTTTATTGCAATAATCATCAAACCTGGATACCATGGTACAGCGGTGAAAAGAGCATTGTGGGAGCGATCTGTCTACACAGTAATGTAGCTAGGTTTAGTAGAATGGATCTTGCTACCCATAGCCACGCCCTGGGGTCTGCAGTAATAACATACCGTATCCCCTGCTACATCTTGATAGAATGGTCACACTTCTTTACACATTTAGTGTATAAGCAAGTCCTCATTGATCACCAGAAGGGAGGCAGAAAGCTTTGTGTGCCTGGGGCGGCCTTGCTTCATGCATTTATCACAATGGCAGGACACTGTTTTATCTTGAAGGGGGAGGTCTGTGGCTGTCAGTGTGTAGGCTCCCCGGGGATGTGTATGTCACTGTAGCTGGGCACGTTCTGAAATTCCAGCTTGGTCGAGGCTGGAAAGGCTGTCATTATTGTAGAGTTATTTTAGCTTCAGACCAACTCTCAGTAGATTGGCCTATAACACATCATACTACTTGTATTTTGCCATCGGGTGCCTATTTGCCTTGTCATCTGTTGTTTATATAGCACCATTATAGGCTGTAATGCTGTACAGAGGTGGTCACCATATTACAGAAATGATTTATATAGGAGAATAAAGAGCTGACACAAGTTCACTGTTACTGACCTAAAACTGCTCTGTTAAACATAACTTTTAATCGCATACATATTATAAATCCCATTACATAAGGATAAATAGGCTAGCTAAATCTAAGCTAAATAAAAAATTTAGATGTAAGAGGGATTTCATAATAATTGGTATATGGAAAGATGAAAAAAACGAATATACTAATATCTGACTGACCCTAACCTGCTTAAAGGGGTTGTCTCACTACAAGGATTGCTTTTTATGTTAATAGTCTTGCAAAAACAAGTCCGTTAGCAATAGATGCCCGTTAACAGAGTCCTACCTTTTCCTAGATAACTCTCCTTGTATGGGTTGCATCGGCTCCTCAGGTCGCTATAGCTACAGTCCTGTTTACTCTCTCCTGATAGGCTGCCAGCACTGGTTGCTATAGCTACAGACCTGGTTTCTACTGCAGCCTAGTGGAAGCCAGTCAACACGCCTCTCAATTCAGAATGAAACCAAGAAAACAGGACTGAGGTAAGATGAATCAATGTAGTGAGACAACCCCTTTAACAATAGAGTAATCGCCCTACTATCGGTGATTAAACTCTAAAGTATCCCTAATACACCCTATTAATCCAAAGATGTGGCGCGCTTCTCCCCGTTGTTGGGGTTCATCAAGGGACTGAAGAAAAGCATTATATGGCCCACACAATTGGAGGACTAAAACAAACAATATTATATGGCCCACACAGTCTCCAATGTTGCGCCAGAAGTGGTCATCACTCACATCAGACGGTTCTTGTTGCTTATAGGACTCACAGTCTAGTATCCCCTCTCTCTCCCCCATATGTTTCAGGATCTCATAGGAAGCCAGTGTAAACCCCTTTTGCTGTAAGTCACTTGTAAGGAAGGAGAAAATGGAAGTGAATGGCTGCTGCAATAGGCTAGGGCAGGCATCCTCAAACTGCGGCCCTCCAGCTGTTGGGAAACCACAACTCCCATCATGCCCACTGTTCTAGATTATATAAATGCATGATGGGAGTTGTAGTTTCCCAACAGCTGGAGGGTCGCAGTTTGAGGATGCCTGGGCTAGGGTAACATCTGCACCACTCCCAATGGAACCTGTGATGTAGGTTCCGAACGTGACCTCTGACGCAAGTGTAAACCAAGCTTTAGGTTCACACTGCTGATTTAGACGCTGTTTTCAGAGCGTTTCCATACCCAAAACAGTGTCCAAAAAGCTTCCCAAATGCTCCCAGTTCATTTTCATTGATTCCTATGTAAAACCGCACACTACGCGTATTTGGATGTGATTTTGTTGCACGTTTTCTGTTCTTCTTTGGACACTGTTCTGGGTTCTGAAAAAGATTTCCAACGCTGAAAATCCCCATAGGAATCAATGGAGAGCTTCAAAACCTCGGCGCGGTTGTGAAGTGGTTTTGGTCGCTCTTTGTAAAGTTGTAATGTTGCAGGATGGTCCAGATAAAGCTGTGCCTAAAACGCGCGTCTTAAACCTCGTCAATACAAGCCTCATTTTCTTCCACTCAATGACAGAAAGCTATATACTGGACACACAAGGTTTCCACTAGCGATAGTTTTATGGAACAGTATCGGAAGCTCTTAACTAGGTGGTATTAAACTCCTGTCCGCCTTCATATGATATATCCAAACACATCACGTCTTGCGTAACCCAGGGTCCTTGTTTCAAAACAGCTGATTTTCCGACAGTTTTTGTCTGACGCTGTGTGGACCACACAGCATCGGACAAAAACTGTCAGAAAGTCGGCTGTTTTTTTTTTTTTTTTTTTTTTTTTCCAATGTGCGATCGCGGTTTTTGTCACTGTATTGCAAAAACCACGGTTGGTCCTTGTTGTTTTGCCATCGGCCCATACACTCGATTGTATGGGAAACCGACGGCAAAACGCCGGTGGATTATACATAGATGTTGCTAAATCCGCCGGCGCCACAAAAGGAGCTTAAAAACGTAGACTACAGGTTGTTTTTTCTATTAAAGTCTATTGGCTAGATAAACGATCTGATTTTCAGCGGTTGCCAAATATCCGACTGTTTTCTTGTGCTGTGTGGATTTAGCCTTATTCTGGTCTTTGACCAAAAGGCCCGAAGAGAGGGACAAGACCAGAAGATTCTCTCTCTGACTTCTAAATTGGCCAAGATGCCTTGTCCCACTGGTCCTGAATTTGCTCTGTTTCTGCTGGGCATTAATTCTATCCCATACTTGAATCACATTCTTGTCTGTTATTTATTACACTTTGCTCGATTGGAAATTTTTCATGCCACCTTCTATAGAGATGGTTGTCGACATTGTCTCTATCAATTGCTTACTTGAGCAATCTCTGGCCTACAAGCAAAATCCCCAAATCAAAATTTCATGGAGCCCCTGGTTGGATCTATACCCTGACCTTCCTACTTAAAGTGGTTTTGCCACGATGTAATGTTGACGTGGGATCCTCCAAAATGGGTATTTAATCACTTTCCTAAATATATGTGATTACAAAAATTGCAGCCTGAGAGAGCTACAGACTGCCTTACCTGCCTTTAGTTACTTAAAAGCTTCTATTAGATACGACCTGACAAGAGCTGCTGGCCGGGCTTGGACAGAGATCACTTCTTATCTGATGAAAGGAAGCTGAAGAAGCTTTCAAGGCACCGGGTAGAAATATGTTGTGTTTTATATATAGAATCCACTAGTTGTAGTGTGATTATCTGAGTAGATCCCTGCTTTATCTGATGACAGAGAACATGAAGAAGCTTTCAAGCTGCTGTGGAGAAAAGGTGTTGTCTTGTATACAGAATCCACTAGTTGTAGTGTGATTATTTGAGTGAACATTTCACACGATCCCTTATGCATGGCTCTGTGATCTGGCTGTGTCTCTTGCTCGCTCAGCTTGGCTTGTTTACATTTGATTCTTAGCAGATAAGGCACGTCCTGGCAAAACCCCTTTAACTGGTCTCTTTCTCCTCTTTTATAAAGCGAGGATACTTCAACCCCTTCCCCTCTCCTCCTACCTCATCTATTTGTTTAATATCTGTTTACCGTCTATGCAGACTTTCTAATGCCTATTCCCTTGTGACCTATCACTATTTACTATGCAAAAGACTGATATCATCTCTATGTACTGTCTGTAACTTGTAATGCTTTCCCTTAATAAAAATGTAATGTTACAAAAAAAACAAAAAAAAAACTTGTCAAAACCTCTTCTAAAAAGCGTGTTTCAGGCAAGGTTTTAATGCTGTTCTGGGCACTGAAAAAAAGTGTCTAAAACAGCCGTGTGAACAAGCCCTTAGTGTGTTTTCACAGATAAAAGGCCTCATTTATTAACCCCTTAAGGACCCGGCATTTTTTTTTTTTTGACACGTTCGTTTTTCCCTCCTCGTCTTCCCAGAGCCATAACCTTTTTATTTTTCCACCTATATAGACATATGAGGGCTTTTATTTTGCGGGACAAGATGGACTTTCTGATGGTGTTATTCAGTGTACTATAGAATATACTGGGGAACCGCAAAAAAATTCCAAATGGGACAAATTGTGAAAAAAAACCCATATTTTCGCCATGTTTCCGGGTGTTTTGCTTCAATCTTCGGTAAATATAATGTGTTATCTGTATTTTACAGGTTGATACACATCCGGCAATACCAAACATGTAGGATTTCCGTTATGTTTTGGTACCGTAAAAAAATTCCAAACATTTTTTCTACTTTTGAAATTTTCGACGCTGTGCCATTTTGTGCGACCAATAACTTTTTTGTACTAACACTATATCTTATTTTCGGCTAGTACTTTTATATCGCTATCAGTTGGGAAGCATGTGACTTTTGTGATCACTTTTATTCCAATTTTTTTTTTGGTGACGTAAAATGACCAAAAAACTCAATTTTGGTGTTTGGAATTTTTTTTTCTTCTACGGTGTTCAGCGCACGTGATAAATGTTATATTTTATAAATCGGACTTTTTGGGATGCGGCGATACCGAATATGTGTAACTTTTTTTTTTTCTTATTTTAATGATTTTATTTGTGAAATGGGGACAGGGGGGTGATTTGAACTTTTAATACTTTTTTTTTGTACTTTAAAATTATTTTTTTTTTCACTGCAACATTGAGTCCCCCTATGGTGCTTGACCACTAGGGGGCGTGATTGTTAATACAGTCTATTGCATTGCATAGACAATGCATTAGACTGTACCAAGATGGCGGTTTCCCCACTTCCTGTCTACGGCCGGAAGTGGGGCAAACCGGGACATGGCAGTGACGGGAGCCTTCACAGGGCTCCCCACTGCCATGTCCGGGTGTCAGATCGCCGCGGCGATGCCAATGAACCTGACGATCGCTGCGCGGCACCGATCGTCATTCATTCAGACGCCGCGGCCATCTTTGCTGCGGTGTCTGACGGGTTAAACAGTGCGGACGGGCAACGCTGCCCGTTCGCGCTGTTACTGCCGGGTGTTAGCTGCGATCAGCCGCTAACACCCAGTGGCTGTGTGTGTGTGTGTGTGTGGGGTGGGGGGGGTGAGAGCGATCCCCCTGCAAAGCCCTTTAGCGGCCCTGGAACGTACTCATACTCCAGGTCTTAAGGGGTTAAAACTGTTGAAGTCTAGGTCCACACAGCAAAGTGAAAATGCGTCCAAAAATCTGACAGCGGTCTGGCGGAATATACAACATGTTCTACATTCCGCCGGACAGACAGCGGTTTAGATTGCCCTCGGTAAAAAATCTGTGCTGTTAGACTAGTACACAGAAAAATTCATGCGGGGTACACAATCTGGGTTATGGTCAGATTTTCAGCGGATAAATACTGAATCCACGAAAATCTGACCCAAAACCTGTGCTGTGTAGACATGGCCTGAGGGTACAGCCATACGATGAGTAAAATGTACAGGGCAGATTCTGCTGTTGAAAACCACGCCGGAGAAGCACGGTTTTCAACAAGTATTTTTACGTAGTATTGTCATTTTTTTTACAGTCAGAAACGCGTCCCATTAATTTCTGTGTGATTTTTGGATACAGATCTAAATTAAACTACATACAAATGTTTGGGGCGCATTTTTGCACAACGTTTTTAGCCATCCCCTTTGTCATCAATAGTAAATTTACATGTTTACTGGCTAAAGAATGAACGTATTTGAATTTTTTTCTTTCAGGTGATCCGACCATTGAAAATTCGCCTTGCTTGAACTACAACATGTATTCTATATTGATGTCATAGGGGATATTTTACTTTTGGTTTTAGACGTCAATTTCAAGTGAGAATCAGTGGACGTACTTGAATATGTTGTCGTGTGGACCTAGCCTGATAGTAAGAATGTTAGAGCTCAGCCTTCATTTTTTCAAACTGCTTTTGGAAAATGAATGCTAACCTCTGGTTGCTATGGGCAACAAGGACAGTTTTACAGCTTTTATTAATGAGACATGTTTTTTTCACCTTTTTGCAAAGATATTGTGGCCAAAATCTGGCAAGGGAATACAAAACGTATTACAAAATGCTTTTTTTTTTTTTTTTTTCTTTGTGGTGTCTTTTTCTTCACTTTTGTTTGTCCAGGCGTTTTCCCATAGGCCTTTCTAAAGGACTTGAAGTACACAACCTTTCAAACTGTGAAAAATAAAACCCCAGATGCTTGTAAAAAAAAAAAAAAAAACATGAAATTATTTATTTTTTATGGAAGCAAAAATGAACTGTGAGGTAAAAATATAGACCCATCGTCGTAATTTTTTTCCTGTATTTACACTAAAATAGAAAGGGTTTAGCGGTAGAGGGTGTAGCAGATTTATAATAATTTATGCCTGACATGACCTTTTCAAGAAATATGCCGTGTTTAAGTCCAGTGCACATGACCACTGTGGCCCACAGCTACAGCCGGGATCAATGCGACGGCCGCCACGATGGAACGAGCACGTCCAGGAGCTAAGTATTATTTTTGTCCTCTATTTTTCATCAAGCCCTGACAGACAAACGAGCATTTTGAACTGCGGGAACACCCTTTAAGATCAGTGTATACAAAGCTGGTTTTAGAAAAGTTGCAGCGATGTTCAGAAATAAAAAAAGAAAACGTTTTAGGACCTTCTTTACTCATTTTGCTATGGGACTGTCAGGAGTATTATCTGCCCAAACCACATATTTCCTGGATCTCACTATTCACAATTACATACCTCCCAAGTGTCCCTATTTTGGAGGGACAGTCCCTATTTTTGACCCTTGTCCCTCTGTCCCTCTTAGCTCTATAAATGTCCCTCTTTTTCATTTAGGAAACAGATTTGCATCAATAAACTGACTATCTTGCTGTAAAAAGTATCTGATTGCTTCCTCGCTGTATATTACATAACAACTCACTTAATATCTCATCATTGGATACAAAGCAATCCTGAAAATGTCTCCCTTTTTGCCTGTCTAAAAAGTTGGCACGTATGTGCGGGGGCGTAGTTAAAGGTGTGTCTTGGTGTGATGTCATGTTTTGGGTGTGGTTAGAGGCGTGGCCTGACGTGTCGCTCTTTGCAATCTCTAAAAGTTGGGAGGTTTGCAATTAGAGAGAGACCTGTCAATCAAGCTAAGCCAGGTGGCACATGACTGCTAAACTCTCCCAGTAATTCTAAGGGTATGTTCACATGGTTTACTGCGGCGGGTATAGTATGCGCCACATTATGCTGTGTGTTGTGGAACGATGTGCAAGTGCCGCAAACAATGGACATGTCAATTCTCCCCCTGTGTGTACAATCTGAGCGTATTGTACGCGCGGAGAGATGACGCGTGATCCATAGCTCTCTGAGAGCTATGAATTACCGTTATTGCGGCGCGCATTTCGCTGCATATCAAGTGCACTACACAGCGAAATACGCAGATTTTTAAGCTGTGTGAACATACCCTAAGGCTAGGTCTACACTGCATCAGACAAAAAATGGCCGGAAGCGGCCTTTTTTTCCGATGCAGGACCGTGTTTTTTGTCACGTTTTGTGCAAAAACCGCAGGCGCTTCTCCTTCCTTTTTTTTTTTTTTTATGGCGCCCATACGATTGTATTGTATGGGAAGACACCAGGAAAACTATAAAAGCGCCGGCGTATTATACAACATGCTGTATAATGCGCCAAAAGAGGATCGTAGAAAGGACGAGCTGTGGAGACTACAGCTCGTCTTTTCTATTGCCGTCTATGGGGCTGCAGGAACGATCGTAAATCTATGCAGTGGAGACATAGCCTAAAGGGTTAGTTTTTTCTTAGTAAGCTCTGTCTTATCTGGCAGGGAGTGCCATCATAAGCACAGCCACTACTAGAGCAGAGAGGTGGCTGGTAACCTAGGGAAGCTTCTGTAAACAAGCAGCAGATAAGAACTGCTCAAGCTCTAAAATTGAAAGAGAAATGTATTAGGGATAATTAATGAGAAGTGAATACTCCTTTAACTGTTTCAAGTGTTATACCAACTCACTATACGTCTGTTGTTTCGTGTTGAAAAATCTTATTTCCTTTTATCTGTGCGAAATTTAGGGATTGTATAAAGTCCAATAGAAATACTGTCAAATTGCGAGGGATGTACAGTATTGTCCCCACCGCTTCTTTTTTTAAATCAGTCTGCAGATTGCTCGCTGCTGTTTGTTAGTCTTTATTCTGCTTGTGGAGCATAATGGCAGCTTCCTCAAAATTGGAGAAAAGTGAGGCATTTGGCACAGCAGTTGTTGGATTCCAGCTCTTCTCTTTTAGAAAGCCTTTTAACATGGAAGCTGAAACCCTGATAAATTTGAATCCCTTGCTCTAGGTTTGATGAATCTCCATCAGATGGTTATTAAACATCGAGGCATCTGAACCTATTTATAAAAGGAACAATCCCAAGACCAGCAATATATTAAATGGGCTGTTCCCTCAGGCCAATCCATATCCATATGCTGGATTAGACTGTAAATTATTCCAGCGACACTTCCCAATTGTCAAAAATAGCCTCAACGGACCTTCCTGATGAAAGAGCTTGATGTTTGTTCGGTTCTTGGGCAGACATCATGCTCTTTCATCAGGAAGGTCCATTGAGAAAGGTCTTTGAAGGACCTGAATGTCTGGAAATCGGATAACTATTAATATTTCAAATGATATATGCCCGAGGCATTATAGGATATTTTTGTGAATGTTTAACCCCTTAAGCCGAACGCCTGAAAAGTAGTTAATGACCAGAACATTTTTTTTAGTTTTTGCCTCCTTGCGTTTCAACAGTTGTAACTTTATTTTTTCAATGACGCAGTTGTATGAGGGCTCGTTTTATTCGAGACAAGTTGTACTTTATGAGGGAATAGTTAAAGTTCACTTATAAACAACTGCAGTATTTTTTATATTTTTTTACACCATTCACATTTCACCCTTAATAACTTGTTAGATTAATTCTACAGGTTATTACGGTCGTGTGGATACCAAATATGTGTAGGTTTTTTTGTGCGTGTAATTTTATGAACAATTATTTTTTTATTAAATATTTATTTTTTATTTTATTTTTTTTTGTTATTTTTACACTTTTTGTTTTTTTTTTTTTACTTTTTTTTTTACTCCCATGAAGGAAGAACTGTTTAACATTTTTTTTTTTTTTTTTTTTACACTTAGTAATGTATTAGCATATTCATATATGCTAATACATTCTAATCTGTGTCAGTCTGACACAGGCAGTGTTCAGGACAGCACACTGTGTCCAGGTCCCTGGCTTCATACACAGACAGCTCTAGGGCCACTCTAGGTCCCCAGGGCTTACTGTGCAGCCGTTCTCCGGGCTCTGTCGGGTCACCGGGTGTTCCGATCACCTGACAGAGCAGGGGAACCCTTTGATTGCGGTGTGGTAATGCACCGCCGCAATCAAAGGGTTAAAGCACCGGGTTGCGGAGGTTTCCTCCACTCCCCGATGCTCGCAGGACATGCTCTGGGATCAGGGCTGTGTAGCACAGCCGCGATCCCAGCGCAGCTGCGGCGCCGGGCGCTGCAAACTCCGATGTCTGCAGCTATGCCAAAATATGTCGCTGCAGACGAACGACCTGAAATGCCCGCCGTCAAAAGACGGTGCGCGGTCGTTAAGGAGTTCAAAAAAATTACAATTTTGACTATTGGCAATGCTGTTGGAAGAATTTACCATTTTAGTAAGGACTTTTCTAGTCTTTTACTGGCACCCTTGAATTATTTTATAGATCGTACGGGAAACAATTGTAACTATTGCTGGATGAAGGCATATGGGCATTGTAGTGGAGAGTCCTGCACTCATGTTTCCATCTTTGTACCACAGTGGAGAGCCTTTATGACAACACCACAAAATTGGAATGTGTGAATGGACCTAAGCTGTTCTGTATTGTACTTAGGGATTTTCGTATATATATATATATTTTATATATATATATATATATAATATATTTTTTTTTTTTTTAATAGAAATGGGATTTTTGAGCTGTGACATGTTTTACATTTCCCTACCTGGGTAATGCTTTAAAGGGGATGTATCGCTTCCTTACTTCGGCTCATTCACACTGCTCTGAGCTTCTCAACTCTGTGAATGCAGGGGCGTTTCTTCCCCTCCCAGCTGGATGACATCATCCCCCCTTCACTGCTGGCCTGAGACTCCCCCCCCCCCCCCCCCCCCTCCCCTCTGAGTCCACATATAACTGTGTCTCTCCCTCTCCCGTCTTATTTTATAAGAGCTGTATACATACCACAGGCTGCATTCAATCTAATCTGAGCACTGATCTCCTCTCACAGCTGGAGATGTATTACAGCTTTCTAAGAACAGCACAGATCTGCATGTATGCAGGAGAGTTAGGCACAGGGTCAAAACTGTCATGTTTTCTCATTGTACACTCTGCTTTCAGTCTGTTTCTGCTAGGTGTGGAGACAGAAAAATGCTACGGCCCCTAACTCTGAGTCATTCTGTACAGCCTGTGAATCGACCCAGGGGCTGTACAGAATGTAAAGCTAGTGAATTGCAAGGAGGAGGGATCAGGAGGGATTAGACCCACACTGGATATCAGTGTAAATAAAAACACAAGATAAGGGACACTGTGAGAACAAGGCAGCTTTGCTAATGACATCCAATTGCAAAGTTGCTTGTTTTCACTGTCCCCTTATTCTGAAGACCATTTAATGAAACGATAACACCCCTTTAATGACTTATTCCTGTCTCATTGATTGGATTTAAACTTGTAGGCCTTGGTAAATAAAGACTACTACCAAATACATAGCTGTTTTGATTTTGCTTAATTTCAGTGTTAGAGCAGTTCGTATCTCTAGCTTGTTTACCCAAGCTTCTTTAGTTATCTTTCTTTGCTCTAGTGGTGGGCTGGCTGGAGACTTCATTCTAGGTATACATATTTCTATGCTATTCCAAAGTATACCATAAAAGAGGGCTGTAAACGGTGTGTAAATGGGGCCTAACAGGCTTAGCTATGAGTAGGAGCTAGCAGAGCTGAAATGTCAGTCATAGCATGTACAGGAAGTACATGAAGAGTCTGTGAAGGGTGAAAACGGCTAGATCGAATGTCTCTGTTCACATGGATCAGATCTGCAGCATTTCTGCAGAGAAACCATATTTTAAAACCTGCACCTACTGCAGATTTTTCTACATTGGTTTCAAAGCCTTCTGTCCTTGAAGTCAATGAAAAAAAAAATCTGTAACAATCTGCATTAGTTGGTACAGGCTTTAAAGCCTGGATTTCTCTATGGAAGTGCTGCAGATTTTGTTGTGCTTCGTGAATGTATTTATTTTACTCATTTATATAGCGCTGTGTGATCAAAGCCATGTCTACAGTTTAAAGGGTTTGTCCCACTACATTGATTCATCTTACCTCAGTCCTGTTTTCTTGGTTTAATTTTTTAATTCAGGGGCGTGTTTACTGGCCTGCAGTGACAGGTCTGTAGCTATAGCGACCAGTGCAGGCAGCCTATCATGAGAGATTGAATAGGTCTGTAGCTTTAGCCACCTGAGGAGCTGATGTAGCCCATACAAGAGGGGATATCTCAGAATAGGTAGAACACTCTTAATGGACATATCGCAAAGTGACTTGTTTTTGCAAGATCTTTAACATTGAAAGCAATTCTTGTAGTGAGACAACCCCTTTAAAGGGAACCTGTCACATAGGTTATGCCCCCCTTGCTGGGACAGCACAAGCTGGTGTCAGACCTGCTGTCCCCAGCGCTGTGTCCCTTATCCGTAAAGAGCTGTTGTTTTAGAGCATTTACCCCTCAAATCTTATTCATGAGCAGGTGCTAGCTACGCGCCCACCAAAGGCTAGCTACGCCCACTGAAAGTTATTCACATGTTTCTACCTATTCAAAGTTAGGCAATGTTCACACAGCATATTGCTGACGTAATTGCGGGGACGGATTTCGCCCTGCAATTACGCCGGCTGCCGTGCAGGGGGGCAGGGGCGGCAGCTCGCCAGCCCCATAGACACTCATTATTCACGGCGCGTACACGTTGTAAATAATGTGCATGTCACTTTCTCCCCGCCCAGCGGATTTGCCGAGCAGGGAGAGGAGACGGAATACATAGTTCTCTATGAGAACTGTGGATTACCATAATGCCTGGGACGTATTCCAGCCGTATTGGAGCGCAAATACGGCACGCAGTACGGCTGAAATCAGTCCCAAAATAAGCCGTGTGAACGAGGCCTAATAAGTTTGTCAGTTGATGTGGGCGGGGCTAGCCTCAGATGGGCGGGGTTTGTAAAAAACTGACTCTTCGAATGACTCTTCTGGCTGAAAACTGCAGATTCGAGCATTAAATACACGAAAACTACAGCATCTTACAGAATAAGGGAGGCAGTGCTGGAAACAGCAGGCCTGACACTACCTTGTTCTGCCCTCAGCAATGTGGGCATAATCTATGTGACAGGTTCTCTTTAAATTGCCCTCGGAAAACCAATACAATATACTTTATGCTTTGGTATCACACTCCAGTTTTATTGCATAGATTGAAAGCGGACTTTCCAGACCATTGCTGGAGATGTGGGAACCCCGGGGCGGGCCTCCAACTTATTTTCTGGGATTGCGGAGTGACTAGACAATTATGGAAGATAGTACAATCACTAGTACTTGGAATCATGCAAATCAAAGTCTACTTGCATCACACGCTTACACCATATGTAATATTCTCTATACTCCCCTGGGGCGTAAGTTGGCTAGACTCTTCTCATACATTTTGACAGCTGCCAAGTGTTTGATTGCTAAATTTTGGAAATGAACCTCTATTCCCACTAAGCTACATCTATGCTCTTGTATTAAAGAGGTTAGACATATGGAGTACCTTATAGCTATGTCTCATAAGAAAATGGACCCCTTTAACCTCATTTGGAAGCCACAGGATATCTACAGCATCACCCATGATCTATAACATAGCATTGGAAATAATAGTGGATCGCAAATCCTTGTTTAGGAATTCCTCTCCTCTCCTGTGTCATGTCTGCTTTCTCCCCTTGTCTTTGTATTCTTCGTTTTTTGTAAATTCCCTAAAGGACTAACCATTTACTGGAATGTCCTACTGCATATACCGGGTTTGAGTTAATATGCAGTTCAATATGCTTTAGTTACACTAATGACTTTTTGCAATGTGACACTTGATATTGTGACACTTTCCTTTATCTTGGCCTATGTTTGTAACATTACATACTGTTCATACCAATCCAACTGATTTACTGATGACATTTGCTGTATGTAAAGGCTTTGCCATAGTTACATAGTTTGTCAGGCCGAAAAAAGACATACGTCCATCCAGTTCAGCCTATTGTGCTGAAGTGGTGTTAAAGTGTTGATCCAGTGAAAGGCAAAAACCCCCATGAGGTAGAAGCCAATTGTCCTCATTTTAGGGAAAAAATTCCTTCCTGACTCCAATCTGGCAATCAGAATAAATCTCTGGATCAACGACCCCTCTCCAGAGGAAATCTCCATCTTTGGAAAATCTTAGTAAAAATTTGCAGTTTAAAAAAAAATAATAAATTGCTTTTTCAAGTCCGATGGCATTTTAACATCGCTGTACTATAGGTTTGTGAAAAAAATGCAGTTGGATTTCAGCAGGCCCAGTACATAGAAGTCTATGGGAATCCACCAGAAGATAGAACATGTTCTGTATTCCGGCTTTAGGAATCCGGCAATAGAAAATCCGTGTTGTGTAGACTACAGCTCAGATTTTCTATTGCAGTCTATGGGGCAAAGATTACAGTCGGATTCTCGGCGGATTCAGTATTTCGACCAGAAACCAGTGCTGTGTAGACCTAGCCTAACGGATCCAATATTTCCCATCCCACATCTTAAAGATAGCTGGGGAAATAAATCACATTTCTCTCATATTGGATTCCATTGTGTATTAATCATTTCACAGCATTACATATGTGTTTTCACCTTTGCAGGTAGATGGGTGTATTGCTATTAGTACATTCAGCACAGTGGATACTGTTAGAACTGTAGCAGTGACTGTTTTAGTGTGATGGAGCCTATCTGATGATTGGAGCCTAGAACTTGTATGAGAAGCTTTTCTTGTGGTGTAATAACATCAGATGTAGGAAATCACACCCAGTCTTGGTGCACACTAACTGTAGTTACATTATGATGGTGGAATCTGTGAAAATGTCACCGAGTAGGTGGGCCTCAGGATGAATGGTTTTAGGTATGTGATAAACAACAGGTAGAGAAATGTGCAAGGTGTGGGGCAGGAAACTAGGCCAAATCGTGAGAGCAAAAGTGCCTTAGGGGTATAGAAAAGTCTCTTTGATACTAAAAGGAGTGTTAAACCTAAGGTCAACTTTTTAACCCCTTAAGATCCACCATGTGTTTTTTGTTGGCGGGAAGCTGGCATGGGGGTCCTGTGCTGGGTGATGCAAGAGCACAGGTGTGTGGTGATAACCAGGATCCTGCTCTAAGGGTGCATTCACACGGTGCGTTTTTGGTGTGTTTTTTCAATGCGTTTTTTGTGCAGGAAGGCACAGCAATTAATGCTGTACATGGCTGCACAAAAATCGCAGTAAAATCACGGTAATTACAGCGATTTTTGCCGCTATTTTGGTGCAGCAATGTACAGCATTAATTGCTGTGCCTTCCTGCACAAAAAACGCATTGAAAAAACACACCAAAAACGCACCGTGTGAAAGCACCCTAATTGTTAGGATGGAGAAACCCCATAGATACGTAAGTGAATAGAGACCACACTGTCTGAGTGGTTTTAGAGGGAGATAGTTCCTTTGTCATCTCCATTGGCACCTTCTGCAATTAGTTTGCAGGGAGACAATTGATACATGGTATCCTGGACCTATTAAAGGCAGTTAAAGGGAACCTGTCACATAGGTTATGCCCCCCTTGCTGAGGACAGAACAAGCTAGTGTCCGACCTGCTGTTTCCAGCGCTGTGTCCCTTAGGCCTCGTTCACACGGCTTATTTCAGAACGTATTTACAACGGATTTCCGATGTAAATACGTTCTGAAATCAGTTGAAAATCAGTTGCAAATAAGTGCCACTAAGTGTGGCACGTATTTGTAACTGATTTCCCGACGGATTCACCATCTACAATCATTGTAGGTGGTGAATCCGTCCGGAAATAATTGACATGTGAATTGTTTTTCCGTTCCGGATTGCCGTCGTCAATCCGCGGGGGCAATCCGAACGGAACTACGCGTCGTGTGAACGACGAGCCGTATTTTCTATTGAAATCAGTAGAAAATAGGCTGTGACTTATTTTCGGACGGATTTGCCGACGGATTGACGATCGTCAATCCGTCGGCAAATACGCGGCAAAATAAGCCGTGTGAACGAGGCCTTATTCTGTAAGATGCTGTAGTTTTCGTGTATTTAATGCTCAAATCTGCAGTTTTCAGCCAGAAGAGTCATTCGAAGAGTCCTTCAAAGAGTCAGTTTTTTTTCAAACCCTGCCAATCGGAGTCTAGCCCCGCCCACCTCAACTGCCAGGGCTAGCCTTTGATGGGCGGGGCTAACACCTGCTCAGGAATAAGATTTGAGGGGGTAAATGCTCTAAAACTGCAGCATCTTACAGAATAAGGGACACAGCGCTGGGAACAGCAGGTCTGACACTAGATTGTGCTGCCCTCAGCAAGGGGGGCATAACCTATGTGACAGGTTCCTTTTAAGTCTGTCTTCTGGGTATGTCTTTTAGGCCCTGCCAAAAGAAGGCCACAATAGGATGCCTGGCAGTTTTACATTGACAGATGTAATGTAATGCTGTGTATTATATGAGTGATCTAATAATTTTATGTTTAAGTCCTCTTAGTCTAATAGGACTAAAGATTTATAATGGGAAAAAAATCCCAAGTAAGCTAAAAAAAAAAAGAAATTCCCATTTTTTTCCCTTACAAAATCCTTATTTTGGGAACAAATGTAAAAAAAAAACAAAACAAATGCTGTATATAATTGGTATAGCTGCAACCAAACTTTAAAACTGACACATTAGTGATCCCACATGGTGAACAGTGTAGAAAGAATTGTTGAAGAAAATGCTGACATTTTAAAATGAAATGATTATTTAAGCTCCGTACGCTATACTGTAATAGTAGGACTATTAATGCTACAGTGACATTTTAATCTGTTAGAAGCACTAATTTTACTGCTATACCTGCTAGAATAGTATTTTTCACTTAAAGGGGTTGTCTCACTACATTGATTCATCTTACCTCATTCCTGTTTTCTTGGTTTCAGTTTGAATTCAGGGGCCTGTTCACTCACTTCTACTAGGCTGCAGTAGAAGCCAGGTCTGTAGCTATAGCAACCAGTGCTGGCAGCCTATCAGGAGAGATCAAACAGGTCTGTAGCTATAGTGACCTGAGGAGCTGATGCAGCCCATACAAGAGGGGATTTCTAGGAATAGGTAGGACACTGTTAATGGACACATATTGCAAAGTGACTTGTTTTTGCAAGATCTTTAACATAAAAAGCAATCCTTGTAGTGAGACAACCCCTTTAATTAATTAAACGCATTAATTAAACTAAATTTTTCACTCATTTTCTTCCCAAAGGACATAATCAAAAGCAAACACAAAGTCTTAGTGCCACTAAAAGTCATCCCATAAAACAAGTCCTCACACAGCTTTGTCAACAGGACCTGTTTAAAATTCATGTCCCATTGTTTTCAATGAAAATCTGCATCATAGTTCACATTGCAGATCTATTCCCATATGGATTTAAAATGTGGAACAAAAGGTTACATGTTATTGCTTTGATGTAGATTCTGTGTCAGGTAGCTCACTGAATGTGGCTCATCCATGGTTAAAGGGGTTTTGCCACGATCTTATTTCATACCTTCTGCATCCATTCTTCAGCTGTGTGCGCTTAGAAGGGGGCGTGTGTGATTTGTTTGAATTGCATATCATGTGACCCAGCAGGATGACATCACCAGGCCTTTCCTCTCTGTAGTCAAAGAAAGGTCTGTTTATGTACAGAGCTGCGAGTAGCTACAATGTAGCTCAGAGGTAAAGTTTTTGCCTCACAGCACAAGGGTCCTAAGTTCAAATCCTTGCAGAAACCAAACCTGTGTTTTTTTTTTTTTTCTCTTTATCAATGCACCTACCTCATTGAGGTTTCTTTTGTTTTATTTATTTGCACTCTTTGACGAATTACTAAGGAGAACAGAGGACAGGATTAGAATGACAGCACCTGGGGTTGAACACCCAGTAGCTGCCTGAGAGGAGAGGTGATGTCTGACCAGGAGTGAGAAGCTCTCAGCCCTGGTCGTATCCCCTGGAGATGAGCTGTAAACAATGGATCCCTAAAGAAGCAGCTAAGACAAAAACGGTGCAGAATTTTTAATAGTGATGAATGATGAAAATGCTTATTATTTAATTTGCAAGCTTCCCTTGTCAATTTTACTTCATGGCAAAACCCCTTTCAACCGTGGCCAGACCTGCAGTGCATAAGCTGCATATCCACATCAGAAAATCAAGGGTATGGCCGTGGATTCTGCAGAAGATTTTTACATTGGAAAATTCCACCATGAATCGGAGATTCTGTCATCAAAAAAAATATTGACGGTGAGTTTCAATCTGGGTTAAATTGTCTCCTGTTTCAGAATGTGGGGCTTTCAGAATTGTGTCTCAGAGGTTTTGGTTTATAATAAACCTTAATCATGTGTAGTCCCTAAGAAATTTAAAGCTGATGCATAATAAGGAAATAGGTGATAGAATGTGAATCAATGGTTTGGAGAGCAATTGTAGAAAATCTCAGAGTATATAGGTACTATGGTCCATATGGAACACTGTATTTATTGGCAGATATGGCATGGGAGAGGGCTTTGCTTGGTTTGCTGGTGGTATCCATGTGTGGATCCGCGCCCAAAGCAACATACAAATATTTTGGAAGCAGATCTGCGTCCAAAACCCAATAGACATGAATGGGACTCGTTTTATGACTGTAAATCCACTGGGGGAAAAAAAACAACCTAAAATCCGCCTGAAACACTCATTGAAACCGCGTCGTCCGATTCAGTTTTCAAAGGTGGAATCAGACGAGAATGCAACAATAAATTTTATTCGTCTGTACGTTAACAAACAGTGGAAAGTCCTACTGTGGCGCTTAGAGGTTACCAACTGTGTATTGGGTTTGATATGATCTACAAATATATTAGTGGCCAGTGCCACTATAGACACAATACATACCTCACACATACTTTCAAATCCAATTTAGTTGTTTTTTTAATAACTTGAGGAAATATCATGGACAAATAAGCATTTTCATTGATGCTCTGCTTTGGCAAGCAAAAGTTTTAAAATGAAATGATTATTTAAGCTCCGTACGCTATACTGTAATAGTAGGACTATTAATGCTACAGTGACATTTTAATCTGTTAGAAGCACTAATTTTACTGCTGTACCTGCTAGAATAGTATTTTTCACTTAATTAAACTCAATGAAGTTAATTAAACTCATTCGTCACCAGCCTGGACCCAGAACAGAACACGATGCTTCTAATAATACGAAGGCAACGTTCACAGTCCGTATTAAAGACACGTTGGAAGGACAGTGTATGGCAAGAGTATTCCTTAATATATATGTACAATGGCAAATGCAAGTCACAATGCACAAGCTTAGGCATTCCAGCTCAAGGTATGGCAAAAGGATATGCTAGGGGCGTACACTTGGTGTACAAGGGTCTATGGAGATGTCAGGGAATACGATCAGACTATAACTGCATCTCGCCTGAAAAAGACGCTCCATAGTAATACTATTACTGTTATGTGGTTGTGACTGCCATTAGTTAATTAATAGACCAGTAGGTAGTTAAAATTTTGTATTAGTCTTAATACAATAACCTACAAAGAGGATCAGGTCGCCGGGAGTTCCAGACTGACACAAGCAGTGGGTAGTTATAATTTTGTAGTATTATTATTTTACACATATCACTGCAAAAAATACCCAATTAAAACATTACATTTATTAGATAAATACCTTAAAATATGGTTGAAAACATCGCCACCAATGAAACAGTACAAATAAACCTAGGGATGAAAGGAGGACTTACAATTCGTTGATCCTCCAGTAAAAGGCAGAAAAAAGTACGAGATCTTGAAATGAAGTACCTGTAAGGGGATAAATCCTATACTCACCCTAGTTAAGTCTGCCTAAATGCGGGGACAACGCCCCAAAAAGGTGATATCATTATTGTCAGTGCATTCTGCACAGGTGATATCATGATTGTCAGTGCATTCTGCACAGGTGATATCATTATGGTCCGTGCATTCTGCACAGGTGATATCATTATTGTCAGTGTATTCTGCACAGGTGATCTCATTATTGTCAGTGCATTCTGCACAGGTGATATCATTACTGTCAGTGCATTCTGCACAGGTGATATCATTATTGTCAGTGCATTCTGCACAGATGATATCATTATGGTCAGTACATTCTGCACAGGTGATATCATTATTGTCAGTGCATTCTGCACAGGTGATATCCTTATTGTCAGTACATTCTGCACAGGTGATATCATTATTGTCGGTGCATTCTGCACAGGCGATATTATGGTCGCTGCATTCTGCACAGGCGATATTATGGTCGCTGCGTTCTGCACAGGCGATATTATGGTCGCTGCGTTCTGCACAGGCGATATTATGGTCGCTGCGTTCTGCACAGGCGATATTATGGTCGCTGCGTTCTGCACAGGCGATATTATGGTCGCTGCGTTCTGCACAGGCGATATTATGGTCGCTGCGTTCTGCACAGGCGATATTATGGTCGCTGCGTTCTGCACGGGCGATATATCATTATGGTCGGTGTCTTCTGTGGGAGATCCTGAAAACATGACCTGTTGGTGGGGCGTGAGGACGGGCGTTGAGATCCACTGGTCTATCACATTGTGCTCTCAAATAAGGCAGCATACACCACTGGACCGGTTCGTTTTATTGTATGGCTTATGAAAGCATTCAGTAATGTTAGGAAATCTACCATAATTCTTTATCTAATTCTATTTTTAATCTGGCGTCTGGAATGATAAATATTCCAATTCTCTGATAGCCGTTTATGAAATGATTTTTATTTTATGTTAACGGATGTTACACATGAGGCCATGTTGTATCTGGCTAAAAACCAAACTTGGAGAGAAAGATGACCGCGCTTACGCAGTTCTTCCTGTTCATGTCTGTGGGAGTTCTGATTATAGCCAAGTGAGTGTGCTCAGGTACGTTTGAAACTCTCATAGACCTGAATGGGGGAGATCTGCGCAAAAGTGACAATCTCCATGTTGCCTGAGGATACCTTGTAGCAAGCTGCAAGCTAGCCTTAAAGAATTTTACATGGTGGCAAAGCTTATTTTACATTTTACACACTTTAAATACCAGTGCGTTACACTGAAGAAAACTGGGCAGTTACAAGGAAATGTAAAGGCACACCCTACATGTTATAACAAGTCTTTTAATGCTCTGCATACAAGTGGGATAAAACCTAGTGTCGAAATACATTGACATAGCTTGAGTTAAAGGGAACCTGTCACCTAGTTTATACCCCCTCTGCTAAGGACAGTACAAGCTAGTGTCAGACATGCTGTTTCCAGTGCTGTGTCCCTTATTCTTTAAGATGCTGGAGTTTTACAGCATTTAACGCTCAAATCTGCAGTTTTCAGCCAGAAAAGAGTCATATAAAGAGTCATTTTTTTTCAAACCCCGTCCACCTGAGGCTAGCCCCGCCCAGCTCAACTGATAAACCTATTATTTTGAATAGGTAGAAACATGAGAATAACTGTCAGGTGGGCGGGGCTAACACCTGCTCATGAATAAGATTTGAGCATTAAATGCTCTAAAACTGCTGCATCTTACAGAATAAGGGACACAGCGCTGGAAACAGCATGTCTGTCACTAGCTTGTACTGTCCTCAGCAAGGGGGGCATAACCTATGTGACAGGTTCCCTTTAAGCTTTAAAGGGGTCCTCTCACAAAGCAGTTTCCGTAACTGGGAGTTGCCACTGTAGGAGAAATGTAATATTCCATATCCGATATGAAAATTAGTGGCTCATCATGTTCTACATGGACGGACTGGCTCCTATACAGTAAGAAGACACCCACCTCCTCGAAAAGGCGATGTATTAATGCCTTAATATGAGTGGTTTGTGGGTTATTTAAATTGGCTCCACTATTTAGCAATATGTATTACTGGTTTACTTCCCTGTGTGGAAGTGTTCAGTTATTTTTAGTTATGTCTCTGGGTTGTTCTAGCATTGCACACTTCTTTAAGTTACAGTGTCTTTGTCAGTAGATCTTGTCTGCTGATGTTTTACATAAAAGCACAGAAATGATCATCTTTAAGGCTGCGTTCACATGTAGCAGTGGTTGTGTGGAAAGCACAACAGTACAGTCATGACCAAAAGTTCTGAGAATGACACAAATATTATATTTTCAAATGATCTGTTGCCCTCTGGTTTTTATGTGTGTTTGTCAGATGTTTTTATCACATACAGAAATACAAGTGCAATCATATTCTGATTAACAAAAGCTTTTATTAACAGTTAGAATGAGTTAATGCAGCAAGTCAATATTTGCAGTGTTGACCCTTCTTCTTCAGGACCTCTGCAATTCTCCCTGGCATGGACCAAATCCTGACTGATAGCAGTCCATTCTTGCACAATCAATGCTTGCATTTTGTCACAATTTGTTGGTTTTTGTTTGTCCACCCGTCTCATGATGATTAACCACAAGTTCTCAATGGGATTGAGATTGGGAGTTTCCAGGCCATGGACCCCAAAATCTCTGTTTTGTTCCTGAGCCATTTAGTTATCACCTTGCTTTATGGCAAGGTGCTCCATCATGCTGGAAAAGGCATTGTTGATCACCAAACTGCTCTTGGACGGTTGGGAGAAAGTTGCTCTTGGAGGACTCTCTGGGGTACCTTTATTATTCATTGCGGATGCTGTTTTTAGGGAAGACTGTTAGTGTGACGATTCCCTTGGCTGAGAAGCAACCCCACACATTGAATGGTTTCTGGATGCTTTACAGTTGGCATGAGACAAAGATGGTGAGTATCGCCTCACTTGTTTTCGCCGAAACAAGCTGTATTCCAGATGTTCCAAAACATGCGGAAACGGGGATTCATATGAGAAATTTTCTTTTCCCCAGTCCTCAGACAGTCAACTCTGTACCTTTGCAGATTATCAGTCTGTCCCTGATGTTTTTCTTCTGGGAGAGAAGTGGGCTTCTTTGCTGCCCTCCTTGACCTCCTGCATTGCTCAATGAGTCTCCCGCCTGTCTAAGGAATGCAGAGGCACACATCAACACCCTGCACTCGCTGCCATTCCATGAGCATGATCCTGAACTGAATGGTAGCCCGATCGAAGCTGAAAAACTCTTTTAAGAGAAAGTCATGGCGCTGGCTGGTCTTTCTTGGGCGCCCTGGAGCCTTTTTGGCACCAATGGACCCTCTCTCCCTGAATTCACTTGATGATGCGATAGATTGTTGACTGAGGCTGCAATCTGTCTAGCTGCGATACTCTCACTGTTAGGCCTTTGTGGCAGTGAATGATGTACCTGCACGTGTTTTGTAGAGATAACCATGTAACAGAGGAAACAATTGTTGCCCAAGCACCCAGCCTCCTTTTAAAGTAGTCCAGTGGTGTGATTCTTACTTAACATGACAGTATTGATCTCCAGCCTGTCCTCATCAACACCACACACCTGTGTTAATGAGCAATCACTGAACGAGTTAGATGGTCCTTTTAAGGCCAGGCCTGCAAGTGAAGTGGAAATGTGTTTTGCGGGGAAAAATAGTTCATTTTCTTGGCAAACTATTAACTTTGCAATTAATTGATGTTAAGCTGATCACTCTTTATAACATTCTGGAGTATATAGCAACTTGCCATTATAAACACCTGATGCCAGTTGACTTTGTAAAATTAACATTTGTATCATCTCAAAATTTTCGGGCCCATGAACTTGGTGACCTGCCATTGCCACACCTATTTTCGTTGCTTGGAACATGATTTCAGACAATCTAGTCGACATCAATCTTACATTTGGTCTTTACTATAGTAAAATTTCATAAACCTTTCAGTGTTCATCTTTGGGGTGTTATTTTTAGAAAATAATTTTCATTGTATGCAAAAAAGCTTTGTACTGATGGAGCAGTTCCTCTTTTTTTTTTTTTATAATTTGCATCTGAAGGTTCACACCATCCAGCCTTTACTTCCTCCTCCACTTCTACCCTTGCTGCTCAGTGATGAGATCTACCAGAGAACGTGTCCTGTGTCAGCCTGTACAGTTAGAGTTCCCACACATACTTTACACTATTTACTATCTAAAAAGTCTGATGTTATACCATTGGATTTCTGCCACTGCCTCTTATTTGAACGAAGATTAGCCCCAATCCAGTGGGGTTAACCTGTGTCACTCCTGCCCAAAGTGGAATCTGAAAAGGATCCACTCCAAAGAACGGATACGTCTATTTCTTTTTTTTTCTGGACCTCAGATTTGGAATCCGTGGTGTGGAAAATCCGGATTTTAGTTCCCATTCTATTTCAATGAATGGGAATCAGATTGCACAAGGATTTTGGTGTGAAATCTGAGTCATACACCTTGTTAAAACCCTTAAAGGGGGTTTCCAAAACTTTTAAAAACCTTCCTACTCCCTCCCACTGTGCTAAAATAAAAAATTAACCCATACTTACCACTCCTATCACCACTGTTCCGTATTCATTCTGGGTCCTTCAATGATGGACATCACAGTTCATGGATCAAATGTATGTTTTCAGCCAATCTCTGGCTTCGCAGTTCACAAGCCTGCATGTACAAATGTGACCAACAGAGGGCCAGTGATTGGGTGGAGCATCATGTGATCAATGAATGTGATGTCATCAATGAGGGCCCATTTGGGAATTCTGGCAGCACTGGAACGTGATTCATGAACGTGATGTCATCAGTGAGGGCCAGGTTGGGATTTCTAGCAGCACTGGAACGTGATTCATGAACGTGATGTCATCATTGAGGGCCCGGTTGGGATGTCTAGCAGCACTGGAACGTGATTCATGAACGTGATGTCATCAATGAGGGCCCGGTTGTGAATTCTGGCAGCACTGGAACGTGATTCATGAACGTGATGTCATCAGTGAGGGCCCGGTTGGGATTTCTAGCAGCACTGGAACGTGATTCATGAACGTGATGTCATCAATGAGGGCCTCCCGGTATTGGGATTCTGCAGCTGGAGTGATTCATTGAACGTGATGTCATTCAGTGTGGGACCCGGTTGGATTTCTGTGCAGGCATGGAAAGGTGGTGATGGGAGAGGTAAATATGCGTTAATTTTCTATTTTTAGCACAGTGGGAGGGCGTAGGAAGGTTTTTAAAAATCTTGGAAAAGCCTTTCAAAAAAAACCTGTCAAATTTAAGGTTTCATTTGTGTGGTGCAGTTAGGAAAAAATAAACTGACCATCTTTTATATGTGTTCAATTTCCCTGGATGCTTTTATACATAAAGCTCAGCCTTTATCCTGAGAATTTTGCATCTGTGTTTCTAAGCAAGATGCATCTTAGAGCAAACATCCTTCTGAAACCTGAGCATTCCTTTTACATGCCTCTCTGTTGTGCACATCTTTACCGCCGCAGTCTCCAGGGTCTCCATTCAAGGAACGTGTTCGAGATGTATTTTCCTCAAGGGTTAATTCAACCCCTATTATTTATATTTTATTAGGGGTTGAGCAGGGCCTTCATTTTCGCGCCTCAAGCCTCAATTAGCAGGAATTGTTCAGGTTCGGCTGCCAGATCTAAGGAACCGCGGGCACCCACTGAGAAAAATGGCTGCTTATTCAATAGGCACCAAGTGATGCTCTTTCATGCATCATGCTTCGGGGAAAGTGAGTGCTGACACAGTGGTTCCCCTGGCAATATCAACTAGTCAGGCAGTCTCTAAGGATTCAGGTTTTATTGGAGGGATCTGCAGCGAGGACCAGTTTTTCAGTGGACGTACAAAGAGTTCTGGTTATGAACTGATTTTTGGCATCTTCGGTGTGATAAATAAAGCTATGAGTACAGGATGCTGAGCAGACAGTGTCACAGGACAGACAGACAACTATGTTTTCACTCACTGAGCTGTGACAATGACATGCTGTTTTTCATGCTCTCTAAACCGGGAAAAAAAAAAAAAAAACAAAGGGGGGCTGGCTGATTTCGACTTGTGTACTGTGACTAATAATGGAAATATGACACTGTTCAGCTCTTCACCAGAGAGCGGCTGCATAGACACTTGTGAGTGGGTCCATTCCTTTCTCTATGTCTAAATATCTTGTTCCATGCATTCTCCCTGGCTGGGTTATCCAGTCTAACAAATTTAAAAAAGTGTTGAAAATTCTACAGTGTGTGATTTCTTCTGTATTTATGGTTTTCATTCTATGAGGAGTCTGCTTTGTAGGAAGTTAAACTGTAGAATTTTATATGAAGACTCTAACTAGGGGTCTTCAAAACTGGCGGCCTCAGCTGTTTGGGAAACTACAAACTTCCCTATCATGCATTTGTATAATTCTATAGCAGTGAGCATGATGGGAGTTGTCGTTTCCCAAGCGCTGGAGGGCCGCAGTTTGAAGACCCCTGCTCTAACTAGTCTACATTGATCTCTAAAGTGACTGTGGCTTCAAGTTTCAAGATTTTCAGCTTAAAACCATATTTCTAGTGGACCTGTGGTCGTTTCCGACATGTCTGTTTCAGTAAATTTTGTGTTCTCTAAGAAACAACAATTCTGGAGCATCTTCTCTTATAGCTCTGTGTTTTGCTGTTCCTCTGTTATTCCTTCTGGAAATGTATTACTGAATCAGTCAGCTGGGCGTTACCATTCCAGTTTTCAGAGGGGCGTGTCCCCAAACACACTGACTGTCCGCACTGATTGGACAATATCAGACTGCAGTGACACACCCCAATTGGTAACACCATTCTGATATATTGGAAATGAATTTCTAAGAGAAATAACGGGAACTACACAAGATTGAGAACTATAGGCCAATGCTTCGAATCTGTTAGTTTATGGGTAACACTAGTATTTGCTAGAATAGATATGTCAAGAATGACCACATGACAGTCCCATGACTGCATGTAACGCCAAAGGTCAGTATTTGGCTGCAGCATCTTGTGATCAGTGAGGTGACGGGGGGGGGGGGGGGGGGTGGGGTGGGATGGAGAAGTTATGTTGGGACAACTGGAGACTTTGGCTAGCACTAGAACGGTGGATTTGGGTGAGTTTTAAAGGGGTTGTCTCATTCATAATTTCATAGGATGCATGAAATGAATATTAATGATGCTTTGCTCTGTTACGTCACTGGTCCAAGCTGTCTGTAATAGCCATATGAGCTCCGATGTATTCAGATGTCTCTGTTTATTAATGTAATTAGTCTAGTTAAGATATAATAAATTACCTTCTACCAGGACTGGAGAAGCTTGCCTGAGCTAAAGTAATACAGTTGAGTAATTAATGTCCTTTTGTTCTGAAAGCTCAGATAATACACAGGTCATCTCACTGCAGGCCTGACTTGTGTGATAGAGGTCAACTCCTGCATATCAGATAGAACAACAGCAGGGGAGATGGAGTAAACAGGTCGGTAATTAGGGAAACCAGAGAGAGCACAGAAGGTGATAAAACAAAAAAAAGAACAAAGTAATATATTTGGAGAATGTCTTCATTTACTGTTCCCTACATGTTGAAAGCTAATCTTTGTAGCGAGACAATCCCTTTTAAGTATGTTTGTATTTTTTTTTTTTTTTTTTTTGTTTTTTTAAAGCACAGTGTTAGGGGTAGGGAGTTTGTTTGTTTGTTTTCTGAATAGTCTTGGTTATTCCCTTTAGAGGGTCTTTCCCATCTCAGACATGTAGGGTATGCCATAAATGTCTGATGGGTGTCTACCCCATCCCTGGCCCAGAGAAGTGGCTGCACTTGCATGGGTACTCTTCATTTTAGTTCCACATACAGCTGATTGGCTCTATGTATGTCAGTCCTGTTTTTTTCTTGCATCAGGCTTTGCTTAACTCGGCCATCATTTTTGGTCACCAATTGTCACTGTCATATTACAACTACACGTATGAACTTCCTCATACTGGTTTCATTTTGTGTGTGTGATCTCATAGTCTGTATTAACTAGAGCATTTTGTGAATCCAATAGGTAATCCAGCTCCTGATTATTTAATGTACTTCTGAACCATATTTGTACTGGCCTCATATGGACCCTGAGGGGATAGTACTGGCATGTGTTGTAGTATATGTCATAGAGTTTAATGTATACCTCACATATTAACAGATTTACAGCTTCCATTAGGGAAGCTATGATAGAAGAGATCTGTTGTTGTTAGCCGTTGATCACGCTGCAGCCACTGCTAATATGGATCAATCCTGACTTTTTAAAGGTGTATAATCCTTTTACAATCAAAACACAATAACCACTACCAGTATCGATGCAGTGTTAGTGAACGTCTAACCAACTGTATCTCTGCCCTGCTCTGCTGCCCTTATCAGTAAAACCTTACCTTTATTGATTAACTATAAAAACTAACCTGGTACCTATGGTAATACTAACACTACATATAAGAGAAGCACCACAGTATGAAAGGGCAGATAGTACAAATCCTAGAGAAAACTATCAATACACAGTTTAAAAATTGTGCATGAGAAAGAACGCAAATGTAATTTACTCACAGGTAAGTTGTCTACCACAGGATATAAGTACACAATAAACAACTAATACTTTCCCTAAACAAAGTAAAGCACTCGCCCTGAAGAAGGGCATCCAGGGCTGTGATTTCCAACACCTTTCAATGGCTGAACATCTTGGGAGTAGGCAATTATACCGTGGGATTGCTTTCATGGGATAAATGAGTCTAGTTGCTTTGGTAGAGAAGATACGACCAGACTTTTTTTTTTTTTTTTATTAAAAAGAGGTTTTCTCACCATGCTGCTTCATTGAACATGCTCTTTACAGCCAGCTTCAGGGGCTTACTTCCTGGTTAAGCTGTGGGTAGTTCTACAACAGTGAGTAGCATATCAGCTCTCTATTGTTAGAGGGACATTGGTGGTGGGGAGGTCTAAACAGCGGGGCACATAAATAGGTTCCTGTACAGCTAATAAGACACAGCATGGAGTGACATCCCCCACCCCCGGGGGCTTAGAGCAAAGAGAGCTGAGGGGTAACCTGGGAAGTTTTTTGTACAAGCGGGAGAAAATAATGCTTAATCGGAGGAAGGATAAGCAAAATCAGAACAGCAATGTAGTTGGTAATAATCTTTATTTACCTTTTGCCTACGTGCTTTAAGCTAATAGCTAATGTGTTTTTATATACACATAAAATTACAATTGAAGCGTCTAATATAATAGAGCTTGAAAAGTGCTCCATTGACGAGCTGAAATGTTGCGGGATGGAAATGGGTGAATAAAGTAAATGGAAATTAAATTTTTTGGATGTGCTGCTTCATATCGTGTTTTGGTTACTCATATACACTCACCGGCCACTTTATTAGGTACACCATGCTAGTAACGGGTTGGACCCCCTTTTGCCTTCAGAACTGCCTCAATTCCCTTCGTGGCAAAAGATTCCACAAGGGGGTTGCAACGATCCCTCAATTGGAAACCAAGGGCCCAAAGAGTGCCAAGAAAATTATTCCCCACACCATACACCACCACCACCAGCTGAACCGTTGATACAAGGCAGGATGGATCCATGCTTTCATGTTGTTGACGCCAAATTCTGACTCTACTCAGAATGTCGCAGCAGAAATCGAGACTCATCAGACCGGGGCAACGTTTTTCCAATCTTTACTGTTCAATTTCGATGAGCTTGGGCAAATTGGAGCCTCAGTTTCCGTTCTTAGCTGAAAGGAGTGGCACCCGTGTGGTCTTTGCTGCTGTAGCCCATCTGCCTCAAAGTTGGCCGTACTGTGCGTTCAGAGTTTGCTCTCTGCCAAACCTTGGTTGTAACGGGTGGCTATTTGAGTCACTGTTGCCTTTCTATCAGCTCGAACCAGTCTGCCCATTCTCCTTTGACCTCTGGCATCAACAAGGCATTCCGCCCACAGGACTGCCGCTCACTGGATGTTTTTTCTTTTTCGGACCTTCTCTGTAAACCCTAGAGATGGTTGTGCGTGAAAATCCCAGGATTCAGAAAGTTTCTGAAATACTCAGACCACCCCTTCTGGAAACCAACAACCATGCCACGTTCAAAGCACTCAAATCACCTTTCTTCCCATACTGATGCTCGGTTTGAACTGAGGAGATTGTCTTGACCATGTCTACATGCCTAAAATGCACTTTAGTCCGACCATGTGATTGGCTGATTAGAAATTAAGTGTTAACGAGCAGTTGGACAGGTGTACCTAATAAAGTGGCCGGTGAGTGTATGTCTTAGTGTGCAATTTTTGTAACCCAAATACTGTCACTATGAGGCTGGATGACTACATGATACGGTAAGACATTTATATTTGTGAACATAATTGTTTATACTGTAGAGGCCAATAAAGGGTGACTTAACATCTAATTGTCATTACTGTAGAGGAGATAATAGCCTGCACTCACCAGCTATGGGTTTGGGATTAAGGGAAAAGGAGTTGGGTTTTGGGGGGTGACTATAGACCATCACCTAGTAGGGTGGCAGAGACAGTGATGCACCTGATGGAGCAGCAGGCAGCGGGGGCAATGAGATTCCTGGTGGATGGTGACACAGAAAACGTGCTGTGAAGGACCATTTTACTTTACCTTGCACATAGAGAGAATTCTTGGCGCCTTTGCTGCATGAGTGGCTTTGAGCAAAAACCCCTTGTCAGATGTTCATCTGTTTCTGGAGATATCCATTAGGGAGGAGAAAGAGATGAATTATAGAAGGCAGCATGCACTGCAAGAAGCTGGCTATTTAAACATGGTCATAAAGCTGTGGGATCAGGCAGTTTTCGCACCCTGGAGGTCAGATGAAGCCCATACAGCAGAGCGAAGGACTCGCCATGCCACTAGCACTAACCATCTCGAACACCAAAACTGTGGGATTTTCCTTAAAAGTCAAAGATCAACCTTGAACTACCAATGAGCTAAGTGCCAATGCTCCTTCTCCTCCGGGCTTCAAAAGAACTGACGCCAAATCATCACAAGCTATGTAGAGCATTCGGAGTGGTCAGTACACTCTGTTCAGTGGAGTAGGCCAATCCAAACGGATAGGTCAGGCAGCGTTCCAGTGCCAAAACTGTTTTTAAACGGCTTCTCTCTGTAAAGGGCCCTTTTGACTGCACTACAGAAAAAGGCAGAATTAAAAATTTTAATTAAAAAATGTGTGAATGGTCTGGGCTAAAGTTGTTCATAGCTGACAGCCAGCAAACCACATAGCAAGGGTTCATGGATGGAGACCATTGGTGTAAGTGAATTAAAGGGGTTTTCTCACTAGGCTGTTTCACCGACTCACAGCAACTTTCCAGTCACTCTTCATTAAACCCCTGCTGTGAGGACTGAATACAATGCCTTTATCTGTAAAACAAAATTTTTTAAATTTAGTATTTATTGAACATTTTCTTATAACAAAAACAGGAACAATACAGAAGATCGCAATCATATTGCATGAGGAAACACAATAGTTGAGACACGGTTTACAAAACATGTCCATTGATGAAAAAGAACAAATATATGCAAACATAGCAGAGGAAAAATGGATTATGGAATAACATTGGACTCCTTTAGAACAAGAAAAGGGGGGAGAGATCATTTTACGGAAAATTTAACAAATCCTGTTATATTAATAAGCTTCTCCTTCTCCTCAGCTCAGTCCATGCTCTGGTCTCTAAGCTAACCAAATAAGATAGGTCTGGTATTGAGTTTACCTTAGAAACCAGCCTGCACTCAAGAGCACATTCAATGTCTTTTATCTCATGTCTTTAGAAAGTTTTCATTTACTGTTCCCTTCATTTTGAAAACTAATCATTGTAGTGAGAAAAACCCCTTTTCAGTGTTGTGATTGTTAAGTACGTGGAATAGCAGCTAGAGGTCCCCTATTTGTAGGGTAATGGGGACAAAACTAAAGGGGTTTTCTCAGTACAGTGATTCTCTTTTTAACATGTAAGGAAAGGTAAATGAAGACCAAATCACCAAATACATTGATTTGTTGATTTTTCTTTATTCAGGAAATAAAGATTTTATCTAATGCCATTATACACAAGTTCCTCTTGGTTATTGACCACCTCTCTCTGATTTTTCTCTTATCTGATTGCTTTAAACTGTCAGTCAGTCTGACCATGGTGAATCACTCCCTGCTGAGTCTTCTCTTGAAAGGACTCTTTCCCAAAGGTAATGAAAGTTTTACCTTGGCTTTTTAAAAATTTTATTAAAAATAGCAGATTTGAAATGCCAATCATGCGCAGAACCCCCTACAGCGCCTAGGAAGTGTGAGTGAAGCTGGCTGGGCTTGTAAAAACGCAGGGGGAAAAAACCCTTTAAAAGGACATGTCCCCCGGCAGGGTTTTTGGGCGGTTTGGGGTTTTGCGACCCCTGAAAAACCGTCCAAAAAGAGCAAAAAGGGCTTTTATGGAAAACCCGGGGCCAGTCCCCCTGAGGGTTTTTTCCGCCCGCAAGCTTTCTCTGCGCATTTTCGGCGGAATCTGTGCAAGTAACCCCTCGTTCCAAGAGGGTTTGGGGCCGGGGTTCCGACGCGGTTTCCCGCGGCCAAAAACCCGCGGCCAAATCGCATCTAGTTTATTAATATGGTTTCCCTAGGGAAACCGCGTAAAAATTTTCAACCCCCCGCGGGTTTGGCCCGTGGCCCCCGGGGCCGCGGCCCAAACCCCGTGTGAAGAACCCCTGTCAATTCTTGCAGGGGTGTATGCGCCCCGGGCGCGCGGTGCACTGCACGTCGCCGCGGTGTCGTGCGGCTGGGCGCGGCTCGTCCCGGTTTGCCCCTGCTATTAATTTTGCGGGGGGCCAACCCCTCGGCCAACCCGCCCCCCAGACCACGCCCCCCCCCGCCCCCGGACCACACCCCCCGCCCCGCCGCAAACCCACGTCGGGGAACGCGTTTTGTGGCGCAGTTCAAAAAGGGTTTTTTGGCCCCGGGGAACCCACGGGAAACCCGGGGCCAAAACGTTGTGTGAACGAGGCCTAAATGTGAAGGGGGGGGTTTTTCCCCTCCACTCATTGCGGAGAAAAACGCCCCCCCCCCCCCCCAACCCCCCCCTCCCGCCCGGTTTTTGTCCATTCCCGTATGCCCCCCACCCTAATGTTTCTAGACACCCATAGAGGGCCCCGGGAAAAAGTTCCCAAAACCGGGAAAAAAAATTTAAATAACTTTTTAAGTACCCCTGTATTGCTATGTTTCTACTTTTTTCTAAGAATAGGGGAGATTTGGGTTTTTTTTTGCGGGGGCATTTACCACCTGAAATTTTTTCTACATACAGGGCCTATTTTTGGGTTTCAAAAAACCCCTCCCAAAGTGAGTCCCTTTTTTTTAAAAAAATTTGAATAGACCCCAAAAAGTGTCTAACAGACATAATACATTTGGGGGTGCCTCGGTGCTCCATTTGTACTGCACATAGGAGAGAGAATTCCAGTTCATTAGTAAGTCATAAGAAAGTGCCCTTTGCGTTCTTCTATTTCAGAAAAAAAAAGGAAAAAAATTTTTCAAGCATTTTATTTGTAGGAAATGTTCTTAGCAGGAAGTAGTGGTTATGATCAGATAATTAGCACAAATAGTGCATATGTGTATGTAGGAGTGTGTCGAATGGGCCTGGGAGCTGTCATAGGGGAATGCAGTTAGACCAGACCATCTCACACCTAATTTCCTCAGGGCTTGTTCATAATCTTTCCCCTCACTTTTATGACTCCTGTGCTATAGAAATATCTTTTGTATGAACACCTTTCTAGACGTAAATTGCCTCAGAGTTGCAGCCAGTGACTTCATGTCTTTACATGATTTCAGGGCTTCCCTGTGAGCGTCGGCCGATGTACATTCATTCTGCTGGAATCGGACTGGCACTGTACTATTAGTAGAGAACATGAAGAGAAAGTTGTGTATTTTTATTTTTAGCTTTGTTGGATGTTTATGGTGGGGTTGGGGTTTTTTGGGGACGGGAAGGGCCCCCCCGGTTAAGGGGGGATTTTTTCCCCCCAAAAAAATTTAGCAGAAGGTTCCACTTGTTTTTGTGTGTTCTTTACACGTCTATTAAATATGTATATTAAATTAATTAATTTACTTACGAGTAAACGATACAAGACATGTAATGTCATGGGACTGTTACTGCTATGGGGTTTTAGTTTGGGGTGTGCTTTCACGGTACTGTCGGGGTAAGCTGGGATGTGGTGCCGGGCTGTCCCGGGTATGCTGGGGATGTGCCCCCCCCGGGGAAATGCCCGGGGGATGCTTGGGTGTGCGCACGGTACTGTCGGGGGGATGCTGGGGTGGGCTTCACGGGGACTGTCGGGGGTTTTTGGGTTTTGCTGCACGGTACTGTCGGGGTATGCTTGGATGTGCTGCACGGTACTGTCGGGGTATGCTTGGATGTGCTGCACGGTACGTTGGGTATGTGGGGGTCTGCCAAGGTCTGCGGGGGATCTTGGATGTGTGCACGGATGTCTGGGTATGCTGGGATGTGCTGCACGGTTTCTGTCGGGGATCTGGGATGGCGCCGGGAAGTTGGTATGCTGGGAGTGCGCCGGTTCTGCGGGTATGCTGGGGGTTTTCCCGCACGGACGTTTGGGTATGCTGGGATGTGCTGCACGGTACTGTCGGGGTATGCTGGGATGTGCTGCACGGTACTGTCGGGGTATGCTGGGATGTGCTGCACGGTACTGTCTGGGTATGCTGGGATGTGCGACGGTACGTGGGGTATGTGGGGTGTGCGCACGGTACTGTCGGGGTGTGCTTGGATGTGCTGCACGGTACTGTCGGGGTTTGCTTGGATGTGCTGCACGGTACTGTCGGGGTGTGCTTGGATGGCTGCACTTATGTCTGGGTATCGGGGTGTGCTGCCGTATGTCGGGGGATGCGGGGTTTTTAGCACGGTACGGTTGGGGAGTGGGGTTTGCTGCCGGGCGGAAAGGGGATGCTGGGATTTGCTGCACGTTACGGTCAGGGTATGCTGGGATTTTTGCCGGTACTGTCAGGGTATGCTGTGATTTGCAACACGGTACGGTCGGGTATGCTGGGATTTGCTGCACGTTACGGTCGGGTATCTGGGGTTTGTAGACTACTGCGGGTATGTGGGGTTTTGGCACGGCGGCGGGGTTTTGGGTTTGTAGACGGGCGGGGCGGGTATCTGGGTTTGCAGCCGGTCGGTCAGGGGATCTGGGTTTTTTCACCGTCGGTCTTTTCTATTTTTTACACTTTCCTATTATTGAGCACGGTACGGTCAGGGGATGCTGGGGTTTCTGACGGTACGGTGGGTATCTGGGGTTTGTAGCCGGTACGGTCGGGGGAGCTGGGGTTTTTAGCACGGTGGTCGGGGTTTTTGGGGTTTTTTAGCACGGGCGGTGGGGGATGCTGGGATTTGTAGCCGGTAGGTCAGGTTGCTGGGATTTTAGACGGACGGTCAGGGTATGTGGGGTTTGTAGCACGGTCGGTCAGGGTATGCTGGGTTTGGCAGGTCGGGCGGTATGCTGGGATTTGTAGGCACGGTACGGTCAGGGTATCGGGTTTGTGCACGGGACGGTCGGGATTCTGGGGTTTGCTGCACGGTCGGTCAGGGGAGCTGGGATTTTTTCCCCCCCCCGGTACGGTCAGGGTATTCTGGGGTTTCTTCCGGTAGGCGGGTATTTGGGGTTTTCTGCACGGTACGGTCAGGGTGCGGGGTTTTTAGCACGGTAGGTAGGGGGTGCTGGGGTTTGCAGCACGGTCGGGCTGGGTAGCTGGGTTTTTCGCACGGTACGGGCAGGGTTGCTGGGGTTTGCAGCACGTTACGGGCGGGTATGTGGGGGGTTTGCAGCACGGGACGGTCAGGGGTTTTTGGGATTTGTAGCACGGTACGGTCAGGGGGATGCTGGGGGTTTGCTGCCGGTAGGTCAGGGTTGCGGGGGGTTTTGCCTTACGGTCTGGGTATGCTGGGATTTGCTGCAGTTTCGGTCAGGGGATCTGGGATTTGCGCACGTCGGTCAGGGATTTGGGATTTGCCACGGTACGGTCGGGTATTTTGGGGTTTGCTGCACGGTCGGTCAGGGGATGCTGGGGTTTGTAGCACGGTGGTCGGGGATTCTGGGATTTTCACCGGACGGTCAGGGTAGGGGATTTGCAGCACTTTCGGTCAGGGTATGCTGGGATTTTAGCACGGGACGGTCGGGTTGCTGGGGTTTTTACACGGTACGGTCGGGGATTCTGGGGTTTGTAGCCGGTACGGTCAGGGTATGTTGGGATTTGTAGCACGGACGGAGGGGTTTCTGGGGTTTGTGCCGGTACGGTCGGGTATTTGGGATTTGCTGCCGGTACGGTCAGGGTAGCTGGGGTTTGCTGCCCGGGAGGTCGGGATTTTGGGATTTGCAGCACGGTCGGTCTGGGTATGCTGGATTTGTAGCACGGGCGGTCGGGGGGATGCGGGTTTTGTGCACGTTACGGTCAGGGTATTCTGGGATTTGATGCACGTTACGGTCAGGGTATTCTGGGATTTGCTGCACGGTACGGTCAGGGTATGCTGGGATTTGTAGCACGGTACGGTCAGGGTATGCTGGGATTTGAAGCACGGTACGGGCAGGGGGGGATGCGGGATTTGCAGCACGGTACGGTCAGGGTATGCTGGGATTTGCAGCACGGTACGGTCAGGGTATTCTGGGATTTGCTGCACGGTACGGTCTGGTTATTCTGGGATTTGCAGCACGGTACGGTCTGGGTATGCTGGGATTTGCTGCACGGTACGGTCAGGGTATGCTGGGATTTGCAGCACGGTACGGTCAGGGTATGCTGGGATTTGCTGCACGGTACGGTCAGGGTATGCTGGGGGTTTTCAGCAGGTACGGGCTGGGTATCTGGGATTTGCTGCACGGTACGGTCAGGGTATGCTGGGATTTGCTGCACGGTACGGTCAGGGTATGCTGGGATTTGTAGCACGGTACGGTCAGGGTATGCTGGGATTTGCTGCACGTTACGGTCAGGGTATGCTGGGATTTGCTGCACGTTACGGTCAGGGTATGCTGGGATTTGTAGCACGGTACGGTCAGGGTATGCTGGGATTTGCAGCACGGTACGGTCAGGGTATTCTGGGATTTGCTGCACGGTACGGTCAGGGTATTCTGGGATTTGCAGCACGGTACGGTCAGGGTATTCTGGGATTTGTAGCACGGTACGGTCAGGGTATGCTGGGATTTGTGCCGGTAGGTAGGGTATCTGGGATTTGTAGCACGGGTAGGGCGGGTTGCTGGGACTTGCAAAGGTACGGTCTGGGGATGCTGGATTTGCGCCGTTCGGTCAGGGTTGCTGGGTTTGTACAGGTCGGTCTGGGTATGCTGGGGTTTGTACACGTTCGGGCAGGGGATGCGGGATTGTAGCAGGTACGGGCGGGTAGCTGGGGATTTGTAGCACGGTACGGTCAGGGTATGCTGGGATTTGTAGCACGGTACGGTCAGGGTATGCTGGGATTTGTAGCACGGTACGGTCAGGGTATGCAGGGATTTGTAGCACGGTACGGTCAGGGGATGATGGGATTTGTGCCGTTGGTAGGGGTTTTGGGGTTTGCTGCACGTTTCGGTAGGGGTTTTTGGGATTTGTGCACGGTACGGTCAGGGATGCTGGGGGTTTTTAGCACGGTACGGCAGGTATGTGGGGTTTGCAACACGGTCGGGGGGTATGTGGGATTTGCCACGTTTGGTCAGGGATGCGGAATTTGCAGCACGGTACTGCCGGGTATGCTGGGATTTGCAGCACGGTACTGCCGGGTATGCTGGGATTTGTAGCCGGTACGGGGGAGGGTTGCTGGGATTTGTTCACGGGCGGGCGGGTAGCTGGGATTTGCAGCACGGTAGGTCAGGGTTTTTTGGGGTTTGCTGCCGTACGGGCGGGTATTCTGGGATTTTTGCACGGTCGGTTTTGGGGATGTGGGGTTTTTCTGCCCTTCGGTCGGGTTTCTGGGATTTTAGACGGGCGGGGGTTTTCTGGGGGTTTGCTGCAAAGGGACGGTCAGGGTATTTGGGGTTTGCTGCCCCGGGACGGTCGGGTATGCTGGGATTTGGCACGTTTCGTCGGGTATTTGGGATTTTGCAGCAGGTACGGTAAGGGGATTTGGGATTTTAGCACGGTACGGTCAGGGTAGCGGGATTTTCAGCCAAAATTTTTTTTTTCAGGTCAGGGTATGCTGGGATTTGCGCAGTTTTGGTCAGGGTTGCTGGGGTTTTTTGGCACGGTACGGTCAGGGTATGCTGGGATTTGCAGCACGGTCGGGCAGGGTTGCTGGGATTTTGACGGTAGGTAGGGGGGTGGGGTTTTAGCACGTTTGGTAGGGATGCTGGGATTTTTGCACGGACGGTCGGTTGCTGGATTTGGACGGACGGTCAGGGTATGCTGGATTTGCGCACGTTCGGCAGGGTATTTGGGGTTTTAGCACGGGACGGTCAGGGGGATTCTGGATTTGCGCACGGTCGGTCGGGTACTGGGTTTGCGCACGTTTCGGTCAGGGTATTCGGGTTTTTTCGCACGGTCGGTCAGGGTATTTTGGGATTTGTCCGGTACGGTGGGTATGCTGGGATTTGAGCAGGTACGGTCAGGGTATGGGGATTTTCAGCACGGTGGGCAGGGTTCTTGGATTTCGCCGGTCGCGGGTAGCGGATTTGCGCACGTTACGGTCGGGGATCTGGGGTTTGCGCCGGGCGGTAGGGTATGCGGGATTTTCAGCACGGTACGGTCAGGGGATCTGGGATTTTCCACGGTCGGTCAGGG
>JAODAL010012749.1:0-94160 GCA_025379985.1 Phyllomedusa bahiana
GTTGGTGAATCAATGCTTTTCTCATATTTAAAGCATGTGAAATGACATTGCTATTTTTTTTTATGCGTGTTTGGGTCGTTTGTGGACGACAGCAGACCCAAACACGCAGCTCAAAAGCGTGTTACACAGATGAAAACACGCCGTGTGAACATACTCTCAAAGGTATAATAGATGCCTTCAATATCTCTCGGACTAATGTTCATTTGGCCAACAGCTATTTTTCTTGATAGACATGCACACCTTTCGACCAAACCTAGATGTGTTGTCAGTTTGGAGAGAAGAAAAAGACTCCTCTATGGAAAATAAAAGTATTGCATGTTGAAATTCAATATCCCGACCCCTTTTAAATTCAAAATTCTGTTGGTGGAGGTTTTATAGCCCTAAAAATCTAGTCAGTCATGGTCCTGCAAACATTTAAAGGGCCCCGCCGATGGGCCGAGCCCATGGGGGCGCGGCGCTTCGCTCCCTCAGGCGCAGCTTCTCACCCGACCGCGCTCCTGCTTCCACGCGCCTGTCTGGCTGGCGGGCGCATGCGGCCCAGCTCCTTAGGGAGCGCGTGCGCCGACTCTCCTGACTTTAAAGGGCCAGGCTTTGGGGCAACGGTATTGGTTTTTGAGTAGAAAAATTTTTAAAAAAAATTCTTTTGGGCCCAAAAAAATTTTTCATTTTAAAGTTTTCCGATAAATATGCTAAAAAAAAGCCCCTGGTCCAGAGAGCCTGAGTGTTGTAAAAAATTTAACCCAGAAAAAATCCCCAGTGAAAAACGAGGGGGCCCAAGACCACGTTTTAAACATCAAAAGTGGATCCTTTTACACGCAAAATGATTCCACAGTTTTTGAAGAACCTGTTGTTAATAGTGTACATTACACCATCCCCCCCCTTGAAAGAGGGGAGATTTTGCAGCAGTTTTTGTCAAATTACTTATTTCTCTAAAAAAAAACAAATAAGCTTGGTTTTGCAATCAAACACCCACACAGGCCCTTAAAAAAATTTTTCACAAAGAATTTTTTCCATTTGGGGGGGGAAACCCCCCTTTTGAAAAAAACATTTTTTTTTTATTAAAAAAAAATGGTCCTAAAAAAATTTTTATTAAAAATTTGATAAAATGAAAACAACTTATAACAAAACCTCGAACAAATGGGAGAACAGACAAAAAAAAATTTGGGAGACTAAGGAAATACACCACCTTTTTTGGCCCCTTACACCAAAACAACCCTTACCAATAAAGGGAAATCAGGATGATGCCTGATAAGGGAAACCCTTGCCCAAACTCCCCCTTAACAATATAGGGCCTTTACAATAAAGGGCCCCGTCCCTACATGTTTAACCATCCAAACGATAAAATTTGGGGTTCTTCAGTGGACAATTTTGGAAAGGATAATTAAAGGGACCAAAATGCGGTTCTTTTTACTACACTATCCCTCCCTTACAAACACTTTTTCCTTTAACAACCCCTTTTCTTGCCCTTTTGGAGGGGTTTTTCTTTTAAAGGCTATTTACTGGTATTAGGTTTTTGGTATGTGAAAAAATATAAGTCGTTTTTTGGCACCTTTTTTTGGTCCCCACCGGGTATTTTTATTGTTTCCTTACACATTTATATCTTTTCTTTTTAAAAGCATTTTTGGTCCATTTAATTTCCCTTTCCCAAATTCCCCCCTGAAGAGACCAATATTCTATTGTTTGGATGGGAAACAATGGGGGGGACCATTTATTGAAAAGGGCCCCTATATTGTTAGGGTGAGGTTGCGGACAGGGGTGCCCTTTCAGGGGTTATTGTTTTTCCCATTGATGGGGTAAGGGTTGAATGGGGGAACGGGCCATATAGGGGGGTATTTACCTTTGGTCCCATTTTTTTTTTGTCTGTTCCCCCTTTTTGTTTTTAAAGGGGGTTTGTTATAAGTTGTGCATTTTACAGTAATTATTTAAAAAAAAGTTTATTTTAGGGCCTTTTTTTCTTTTTTTGGGTAGGGCTAATCTTTGGAAAGAGGTTTTTGGAATTAAAATTGATTTAATTTCTGTAGGTGTTCTTTCTTTTTTCAAGTATTTTTCATGTACACACATCTACATGAAAGAGTTTTTTTTTAAGAAAATTTTTGATGAAAGTAGTCAGACAGAAGGTGCACCCCTTACATAGGTGGGGCAGTGGCACAAATGTTCTGGGGCAGGCCCGGTTGCAGTAAGAGGGCGTCAAGAGGGGTCACTCTTTTAAGGCCCGAGTACTGGGGGTTTATTAAACGGGGTGTGTTGACCCCCAATCCAACCCCTTCTTGAATGGGTTGACCCAGGTCTCCACTTTTCCCTAGATGACAAAATGCCCAAACCCCGAAGAGTCCGGGGGGTTGTTTTAGGCAAAGCTTTTAGTTGGCATGAACCCGGAGGAGGCAGGTTTTATCAAAAAAAATATGGTGCCATAATTGTGACGTTTTAGCGGGGGGTGCCTTTTTTAAGAGAAATCCCCTGGGGGAGTATGGAGAAATTTTAAAATGAAAAATGTAAATGTAAGTCAGGGTATATGCAAAATGGAAAATAAAGCAGGGTCCGGTGGGGGCAAGGGGCGGCCCGGGGAAAAAGCCCAAAATGGGCTGTGGAACAGGGGGGGAAAGTGCGTGGCGTCCGGAGGTGTAAACGTATGTGGTTGGGGGAATAAACTGTCACAAATTTTACTGTTTTGGGTCAAGGGGAAAATATCCCCCAAAAAAAAACCCGGCCCGTAAAAAGGGGATGGTGTATATGGGAAATACAAGTGTTTTTTCAAAAATAGTTTTCACCAAAAAGTAAAAAAAATAACTTTGGACACAAAGAGGGGAATGTCCGAAATAAAAAAAAACTGGGTTTAGGGACATTTGGGGAGTATATGGCAACGTAATGTGTAGTTGAAAGGGATTTTTAATACAGTAATTATAAAATCAGGGAAATATTTTGGGCCCCACGGGGCAATCTTGTGTGTGCCCGAGGACAGTGTACATAGGAGGGGAAAGTGGCAGTGGCAGAAAGTAAAAAAGGGGTGGTTTTTTATTGGGTTGTGACATCACAGAAAACTTTCTGGATGCCCTGTCTGATGTCATGGAATTTTGGGGGTTTATTTCTCCCCCGTTCTTTGTCCATTTCGCCCTGTGCTTTCGTTCAAAAAACGAATTTTTCCCGATATTTTAAACGGGAAATTCCCCCTTCGTCCGAAACCCATTGCTCATCCTATTAGAGGGCCTTACATTTGACATGCCCCCCCGATGCCCCAAAAGGGTTTTAAGTTGGAGACATGCTTGGTCAGTCCAGCACATTTTCCTTTATTTTCTTTAGCAAAGCAGTTGTCATATTGACGGTGTGTTTGGGGTTGTTATGTTGGAATTTGCCCTAAAGCTTTTTTTTTTAGTATGCAAAAGAAATTGTTTGGGATTCATCCCTTCCCCCAATTAAAATGATAATCCCACAGTGGAGCAATCATAAAAGCCCAACCATGAACTCCCCCCACCAAGCTTCTTATAAGAAATTAAAACGCTTTTTTTGTAATTCTCACCCGGGGTTTCCCGGGCCCCCACTTTGGGCACCCTCTGAACCCCAAAATTTTTTTATCTTGGGACGTAAGTCCACAGACCCAGGTTTTCCCGTAATCTATGTCTTTAGTCTGCTTGTCTTAAACAAAAATGTTTGTTGTGCAAATTTTTTTCGAAAGAGGCTTTTTTTGGGATGGGCCCAAACCCTGTAGACAATTGAATCAGTGGTATGATTGGTTGGCAAGAAGGCTACGCTCTTGCCCATTAAAATTTATGCGCAATGCTAAACAGAAATCATAGTCTATTTTAACCCCTTAAGGCCCCACCCTGTTTTGCCCTTTCCCTGACCCACCCCCTATTTTTAATTGACATGTGTCATTTTATGTGAGAAAAAATTTTTTGGAACTTTTTATTATTCATGTGTTTCAGAGATTTTTTTTCGGTGAACAATGTGCTTTAAGTTAGTAAAAAATTTTTACCCCATAAAAACCCTTGGGTTTTTTTGTGAAAATATAAAAAATTTTCTTAAAAATTTTGGGAAAAAAATTTGGTTTTTGAAATTTAAAAAAATTTTTCTCCCGTCCCAAAAACAGTTTAATTTTTCACCAAAAATTTTTAGTTTAAAACCCAAGCATTCCCCATTTTGTCCATTATAGGTTGGCAATCTTTTTTTAAAAATTTTTTTTATTTTTTTTACGACATTAGAGGGCTTAGAAATTTAGTAGTAATTTCCCCAAAAATTTTCAAGAAATTTTCCCAATATACTTTTTTTTTTAGGGGACCCATCAGTTTTTTGACGTGGTTTGGGGGCCTGCATGTTAAAAATACCCCAAAAAGTAAACCCAAAGGGGAGAAATAGACCCAAAACGTATTTACAACATATTTGGGAAATTTTGAAAACCCTTCAGATTTTTCCCAAAAAATTAAAGAAAAGGGTGGAGGTGAAATTTAAAAATTTTTCATTTTTTTTGCAGATTTTAAATTATTTACCCAATTTTTTAAGGGGAATAGGGAAAAATTTGGTAAATAGGAAAAAGAAACTTAATACCCCAATTTCCCCCCCCGGGTTGCTTTTTTTGAGTTTTTCCCATATGGGGCCCCCTAGTCCCAATTATTTGGCTCACCCAAAAGGGCCCCAGAATAGGGGGAGAAACCTATTATCGGGGGGTTCATTTTCAATCCCAAAATTTTATTGAGGGCACCCCCCCCTAAATAGACCGGCATTTTGGGAAAAATACCCCCCTTTAAAAAGAAAAATCCGGGGGTGCAATTGAGTATATAGCCCCCAACAGGTGTTTCCAAAAAATTTTATTTTAGCAAAAGGCTGTAAAAATTTAAAAAAAAAAAATTTTTTTAAATTAATTGCAATTTTAGCTAAAAAATTTTTTCCATATTACAAGGGAAATTTCCGGGAAAAAAAAAAACCCCAAAAACTTTGTTAAGCAATTTCTTTCCAAAGTTGGCAATATAAAGTGGGGTAAACGGGGTTTGGGGGCCCCATGGCGGGGCGAAATAAGGGAGGGAGCGCTATTTGGCTTTTGGAAAGAGATTTTTTGGGGGCCCCATGTGCTTTTCCCAAACCCCCAAAAGTACCCCGAACGGGGCGAAACCTTCCAGAATTGCCCCTTTTGGATTCAAAACCCCTCAGGGATTCATCGGGGGTGTATGTGCAATTTTTAAAGCCCAGGTGGGCCCTAGTTTTTTTTTTGCATTGGGCAATGAAAATGGGGGGGAAAAAGCAGTTTTGGGGCATTGTTTTTTGAGTTTTAAATTTTTCAGCATTTGCCCCTTTCAGGGGAAATTTATGTGTTTAAATTTACTATGGGGGTCGGTACAATTACAATGATATAGATTTTATATGTTTTTTCTGTTTTATTACTTTTACACGTAAAAAATACGTTATAAAAAAAATTCGTTTTTATGTTGTCCTATTTGACGCCATAACTTTTTTTTTTTTGCTGGGGGTGAGGTGTGTATGGGGTTTTTTTTTCGAGATGAGTTGAAGTTTTTATTGGTACCATTATTGGGGGGCATTTTGATGTTGTTTTGAACAAAAATTTCAGCAAAATTTTGGTAGTGTTTTTTTTTTTTATTTTTTATAGCGGTCATGTACGGTTTTTTATGAATGGTAGCTTTACTCAGCCCGGTCATTCGATTACACCGATTCCCAATTTTATATTTTTTTATGTTTTTTCTGCTTTTATACAATAAAAAAAATTTTTTTTAACCAGGAAAATTCAAATTTTTTCATCGGGGGGGGGAACCCTAGTTGAGAGGCCCTAACTTTTTTTAAAATTTTTTTGTGCTTGGAGCGTGTGGGACTTGTTTTTTGCGAGATGAGTTGAGTTTTTATTAGTATCATTTTTGGGGGGGCAAGGCTTTTTGATGCTTTTAAATTTCCCTTTTTTGGAGGCCAGGGTGAAAAAAATACTGCCCAAACTGTATGTTTTTTTTTTTTATTTTTTAACAAAGGGTTTACCCTTAAATATCCGGGAAATTAGCTTTACTTTTGGGTCGCTACATTATGGGTTACCCCATTTATTAGGGTTTTTTTTATGTTGAAGCCCCTTTAAAAAAAAAAAAAAGTGTTTTTAGTGTGTAAAACAATATTTATGAATCGCTATCTTCTGAGAGCTATTTCCCTTTTTTATTTTTCCGATACGGTGTATTGGATTTTTTTTTTTTTTCGGGGAAAGAACTGACGTTTTTTTTGGTACACCCTTTTGGGTTTTTTGGAGTTTTTGATCCCCTTTTTATTCCAAATTTTAAAGTGCTGCGGGAAGAAAAAATTTAAACTTAATTTTTGTGATTGTTTTTTTTTTTTTTTCTTTTTTCGGGTTCACCCCTACAGGTTAAAAATTTAAAATTTAAAAGATTTTTAGGGCAGGTCATTACGCCGCGGGGATAACCAAAAATGGGTACTTTATTTATTTTGATTTTTTTGGGGGGATTGGGGTTTGAAAAAGGGGGGAAAAAGGGGGGTGTACGTATTTTTATTTTTTTTTGTGTTTTGTTTTATTGTTTTTCAAATTTTTTTTTCTTTTTTTAATTTTTCACATTTTTATTTTTTCTTTTCCCATAGGGGATTTGAATGAAAAGATCTTTAAAATTCTATTCAATAGGGGGGACAGTGAAAAGCTTTTGTTTTTAAAGGTTCCCATGAAAACTGTCAGTCAAGATGCCGGGGCCATGGCCCCCCAGGGGACGGGGGGCCCTCGGGGAAAGTCACAGACAAGGAAGGCTTTTTTGCCTTCCGTGCTGTCTGTCAGAGGGCAAAGGGGCCCGCAAGATCGTGGGGATGTTGCTGCTCGCCGCCGAAGGGCAAGCAGGAGGGAGTGTTTTCCTATGCGTCTCCCTTAGTTTTTGGCGCCCGATGTCGGTTTAAATTTAAGGGGGTTTTTAAAGGCCCCCCCCCCAGGATCCCGGGGGCGGGGCCGACGCTGCCCAGATTTTAAACTGTAGTATACATGAACCCCCGCCATGCGCGAACTCTGCCCCCCTTTGAGTTGGGCGTTCCCCAAAGGGCGTATCCCCCCCCAACGACCTGGACGTATGGATCGTCTAAGGTGTTAAGGGGTTTTAAAAAACCCAAATTTTGGATATGAACTGAGCATAATTTACTGAAATTATTTGGTCAACCCTGACAGGCCCGTTTTGACTGGAACCTGTCTTGTTAAGTGCCCAATTGTGAGACAATTTAATAATGGTCTTGGCCACCATAGCTGCAGCTCACGTTCAGGGTGTTGGCAATCTTCTGATAACCTTGACAATCTTTATGTAGAGCAACATTTCTTTTTTTCAGACTCTTAGAGAGTTCTTTACCATGAGGTACCATGTTGAACTTTCAGTGACCAGAATGAAAGAGCGCGAGAGCCATAACACCAAATTTAAGACACCTGCTCCCCATTCACACCTAAGTGACTTGTCTAAAAATAAGAGTCCATACACTGTGGAGGGAAAATGGCAAATTGGGCACAATTTGTCAATTTTCACTTAGATAGTTTAACCTCCATCTATCTAGTATACACCAATATTGCACAAAATAGATATCACTGCTCAAAAGATGCAAAGGAAACACAGAAAAGAAAGAATAGAGCCCTCCCTGTGTAGTAATATGAGATACAATTAATTGCACCCACTTTCTAGCGAAGCACAATAGTAAGAGGGCATAAGGACTAGAATATGGCCACTCCGACCACCACTTCTGCTGTATCAGGAACTGGGGTGTTCAAATTATTCGGCCAAAGTGGAGGAACTTGCCAAAAATTACAAAAAGTTCAATTTTTAGTGTCAGTATTTTTAAGACTGTGGAAGAAAACGTGCTTAAGCTAGCAATGCAATGTGAAACTCTTTACTGAATAAAACAATGCAGATGTACATACAAGAGGTAACTCGTTTCATATTACCTCATATTACATTTCATCAGGTCCATACTAAAAAGCACCGTTGGGTGCTAGAGATTTAAAGTAAAAGTTAGATGACAGGAAATAATCTGAACAAACTAAGAATCACATAAAACATGTTTGATAAAGATTCAATTACACACAGGTAAAATGCTATAAAATACAATAAAATAAAACCAATCCAATATATACTGAAATAAAACATTTACCTCAAAGTTTTGTTTATATAATACAATGCTCTGGACATACAAATGTTAGGTATTGCAGACATGATTGCAGTATTAAGAAATCAGTCATATATAGACAAATAGAAAAGTTATATGTTAATTCAGACAACAAGCCATACATACTGTATATGTACAGATAAATTAATTATATACTGATTAGACAAAAATATTTACATAAACACGTACAGATATTTCTTTTCTGTGGTCAAAAAGTATTAAAGGGGTTTTACGCGTTGAACGACTTTTAAACTTTGCTATCTCTTATTTCAAGCTGTGCCTGTTAGAAAGACATTGGTGATGCAGTTTTGAAAATTACACTGTCCAAGCAGGGTGTATGGCTATAAATGTGAGCTAGCAATGCTGTTTTTGTCATGAGAAGAAGCTTCTAGCCAGAGACGAAAATTACATGCTGCCAAGACGATTTGTTATCTATGTATTTATGTTAAAAAAACAGGGTCGCTGAGGACATGCAAGATGAGCACAAGGCTACTGGGCCACTTCAGTAAATCTTAGGGCATGTCCCCATGGCATGGGTTTTTTGCCGGTTGTTCAGGCGGTTTGTGGCTTTGCAGACCGCCTGAAAAACCGGCCGAAAATGAGCAGAACAGGGCACTATGGAAAACCCGTGCAGCAGTCCCACTGCACGGGCTTTCCGCCCGGCGGTTTTTCCACCCGCGGTCAGCACGAAAAACATTGAGCATGCACATTCTTCCGTCCGGTTTCCGGACAGAATATGTGCATCTCAATGTGAAGGATGAGGGCTTTTCTCCGCTCATCCCCCCCGTGGTCGTGGGGACGGCTGCAAAACAGTACAATTACCAGTCACATAAACCGACCGGTATTTGTCACTTGCCGTGTAAACGGCCCCGTAAGGGTTAAAGGTTCTCTCAGTAAACTCCCATTCTGCTAAAGCAGAGGGGTGGTTGATAACCAAGAAAATCATCTGTAAACAAGCAGCAAAATTTATTTATCTTTGAAATAAAGCAAAATTAGAATAGAAGTGTGTTTGATAATCTTCTTAATTTACCTTTGCCTCCCTGTTTAAAGCTAAAAATGACATGGAAATACGCCTTTAATTATAAGTGAAGCTGCCGACAGAATGAATGAGCCATCCCTTAAAGACAGCCAGTAAAGGGTAGGGCATGATAATTTAATAAAGCGGCTATAGACAAAACTTTGCTAAATAATGAACAGATGACCATGGTGAAATGGACCATAAGTGCTGTCTATACAGCACAGCCACAATACCAAGCTAGCAAAAGTGTAATGGAATGCAATAGGGACAAAGCATCTAAAAACAATAAGTAACTAAGAAGCAAAATGATAAAAAAAGTATGAAATAGAAGTAGATTAAGCTATTCCACCTTGCAGAATTCAGTAAAATAAATGTGGAGGCTGACGGACAGTCAATGTAAACATATACTGTATGTCATGAGCCTTTCAGTAGCTTCTCTTGATGTATTTGTTTATCAAATGCCTATGTGTGATGGAAAACAGTGACATTCATCACTCATAGGTTATAATGGTGTCCAAGCAATGGGTACATCATGAAAGCTACTAAAGAAGCTCATGATCTCCTCATACCTCTCTGATCGGACGTCAGCCTCTCTCATTCTTGTGTTCCACCTCCTCCTCTCGACCTCTCTCTGTTGGTGTCCTGGGCCCACGACTCTTCTCTATCTACACTCTTGGCCTGGGTCAGTTCATAGCATCACACGACTTTCAATACCACCTGTATGCTGATGACACCCAACTTTACATCTCTGGCCCAGACATCAACTCTTTACTGTCCAAGATCCCAGATTGTCTGTCGTCCATATCCTCATTCTTCTCCCGTCTCCTAAAACTTAATGTAGAGAAAACGGATTTCATTATCTTTCCACCTTTCCACTCCATCCCTCCACCTGATCTCTCTATTACAGTCAACGGCTCCACACTTCCGCTGCCTTGGGATAACCCTCGACTCCGATTTGTCCTTCAAACCACACATCCAAGCCCTCACCTCCGCCTGCCGCCTCCACCTGAAAAATATTTCACGAATCCGCTCATTCCTCAACCCTGACACTACAAAAATGCTGGTCCATGCCCCGCCTAGACTACTGCAACATTCTTCTCTGTGGCCTCCCGTCTAGCACTCTTGCTCCCCTTCAATCCATCATCAACTCTGATACCCGTCTTATCCACCTCTCTCCTCGCTACTCCCCTGCCTCTCCCCTCTGCCAATCCCTTCACTGGCTACCCATTGCCCAGCAAATTCACTTCAAGTTGCTAACCATGACCTACAAAGCTCTCCATAACCTCTCCCCTCCATACATCTCTGCCTTAATCTCCAGATACTCCCCCTCACACAATCTCCGCTCCTCAAAGGACCTTCTTCTCTGCTCTCTCCTTATCAGCTCCTCACACAACCGTCTCCAGGACTTCTCTCATGCTTCCCCCACACTCTAGAACGCACTGCCCCAACACATCAGACTCTCTTCCACTTTCACCAGCTTCAAAAGCAACCTAAAAACTCATCTTTTCAGGATAGCTTATAAACTATAGTAATCCTTCTGTCACTACACCCTCCACAAACATGTCTGCCCCCACCTTCTGTCTCTTTCCCTGTCCTTGTAGACTGTAAGCCCTCACGGGCAGGGTTCTCTCTCCCTCTGTGCCAGTTGATTGTCACATACTGTCAGCATTGAACTTGTTTGACTTATGTTATGTTTGTAACCCTCTTGAATGCACAGCGCCCTGGACTCAATGGCGCTCTAAAATAAATAATAATAAAAATAATAATAATAATGATATATAATATATATAATGCATTGTGGGCATCGTGACATCACAGATGACCTCAGGAAGTTACTTTCACTTCCCGGGGGCATCTGACAGTAGATTGCTGCCATACTGTGGTGCGGCAGCTGCCGGGAGCAGGCTGGAGGAGCTCACTCCTCCTGCCTGTGGCTTCATTATTGCAACCATGACAGGTTGCGATAATGAAGCGTTAATCACCCGCGGCCGGAGTGAGCTCCGACCGCGGGTGATACGGCATGCGGCCTGCGGTAATATACGTCCAGGGGCGTTAACCCCCAAACCGCCTGGACGTATGCATACGTCCAAGGTTGTTAAGGGGTTATTATGTGGGTGTTTAGCCTTCTATTATGTCTACTATTTAAATCATGTAAATTCTAATTAAAACATGGAGGAAGAGATATGGACCGCACATTCTCACATTACACTTTGATTTACTGCTTTTCAGCAAAAAATTTACAAAAATGAGCAGGAGGTTCTTAGTATACTTTTTGATCAAAAGGGATAAGCACACTCGTCACTTCTCGGTGACCTCTTTAAAGTCGGTTCCTACACTAATGGGGGTAGCAATACATGGTGACCACCACCGCAGCCACACCAGCGAGGGGCACAGCCCAGTGGCCCAACAACACCACTGTTGCCAGACCTAACACCCCAGCTCTGGGCTGCACCACCCCACAGGCATTGCATCACAGCAGGGCCGTTCCTAGGCTAAATTGCACTCAGGACGAGGTGAAGAAATTTCGTCCCCTCCCCCTCCATAACATAATGCGACACATTGCATCACCATCAACCAAATCTAAAATATACAAAAAGCTTTACCACAATGTGCTACGTATAAAACTACTAAATAATAGTCATGAAGTATTAATAAAAAAATTATTTTTATTAATTGTAAAACATTATCAGATAAAGAGCCGAACCCTTCTTTACAAATAAAGCAGTTAAAAACCCGAACAACGCGTTTGTCGCCGAGACCGGCGCTACATTGGGAATTGCAATAGAGAGATTTGCCGGCAAATACAGTAATTCAAATTGTTTAAGCTATTCTCATTTGTCGGCAGAAGCCAGCCAATCAGAATAGCAGCGACAAAGACCCATTATATCCTATGGAGACGTTTGGACCAATCAGAATAGGAGCGACAGTGGCCCATTCTAACCTATGAAGGAGTATTAACCAATCAGATTAGGAGCGACAAAGTCCCATTATATCCTATGGAGAAGTTTGGACCAATCAAAATCAAAGGCGGGACAGTTCAAAATACAGTAAAAAGACAGAAAAGAGCTGATTGGCTGAGCTAGCGGTGGCTTGGATATCCCAGCCAATCAGAGCGCGAGCTACTTCTCCCATTATAGTCTATGGAGAGATGGGCGCTCTGAAATCTCGGCTCTCAGCGCCGTGCGGCATGAAGTATTAATAAAAAAAATCATTTTTATTAAGTGTAAAACATTATCAGATAAAGAGCAGAACCCTTCTTTACAAATAAAGCAGTTAAAAACCCGAACAACGCGTTTGTCGCCGAGACCGGCGCTACATAGGGAATTGCAATAGAGAGAATTGCCGGGAAATACAGTAATTCAAATTGTTTAAGCTATTCTCATTGGTCGGCATAAACCAGCCAATCAGAATAGGAGCGACAATGTCCCATTATAACCTATGGAGGAGAATTGACCAATCAGAATAGGAGCGACAATGTCCCATTATATCCTATGGAGAAAAATTGACCAATCATATTCAAAGGCGGGACAGTTCAAAATACAGTAAAAATGCAGAAACGAGCTGATTGGTTGAAGCGGCGGGGGCTCGTCCAGCTTAGCCAATCAGAGCGCGAGCTACTTTCTCATAGAGTTCTATGGGGAAAAGAAATTCTGAGCGCGCTCTGTGATTGGCTAAGTTAAAAGAGGCGCCGTTATTTGGACCAATGGGAGAGCGAGCGATGCTCCTATGGGTTTTCTAACGCAATCTGAAATTAAACTGTACATGGCCGAAATCAAATTATAACACTACAGAAATTGTCCCAATGTGTATATAAAACGAATGATAATATGGGGGTAACGAAAAAAAATATTAAATCAATAAAATCATGTTTATTTCTTTATTTTCGTTGCACCCATATTATTGATCCTTGGCTAACGAAAATAAAGAAATAAACATAATTTTATTGATTTAATATTTATTTACGTTACCCCCATATTATTATTCGTTTTATATACGCATCGGGACAACTTCTGTAGTGTTATAATTTGATTTCGGCCATGTACAGTTTGACTTTTTAAAAATAAAAATGGATACCAATAAAATTACATAGGCAGTTTAATGTCCCCCATAGGCAATTATAGGCAGATATATGGCCCTATATGCAGGTATAGGCAGGTATATGTTCCAAAAGGCATCTATATTGCCCCCTAGGCATGTAATAGGCAGTTATATGTCCCCCATAAGCAGATTATTGGCAGGTATATGGCCCCATAGGCAGGTATAGGGCAGGCTGTAGGCAGGTATAGGGAAGGCTGTAGGCAGGTATAGGGCAGGCTGTAGGCAGGGTATAGGCAGGTATAGGGCGCTGTAGGCAGGTTATAGGGCGCTGTAGGCAGGTAAAGGGCAGGCTTAGGCAGCTGTAGGCAGGTATAGGCGGCTGTAGGCAGTTAATAGGCGCTGTAGGCAGGTATCAGGGCAGGTATAGGCAGCTGTAGGCAGTATAGGGCCGGCTGTAGGCAGGATAGGCAGCTGTAGGCAGGCATTAGGCCGCTGTAGGCAGGTATAGGGTCAGCTGCAGGCAGGTATAGGCAGCTGTAGACAGGTATAGGCGGCTGTAGGCAGGTATAGGCAGCTGTAGGCAGGTATAGGCGGATGTAGGAAGGTATAGGAAGCGGTAGGCAGGTATAGGCGGCTGTAGGCAGGTATCGGGTCGGCTGTAGGCAGTTAGGGCAGGTATAGGCAGTGTAGGGCAGGTATAGGCACTGTAGGGCAGGTTATAGGCAACTGTAGTGGCAGGTAAAGGCAGTTAGGCAGGTATAGGGCCGGCTGTAGCAGGTATAGGCAGCTGTAGGCAGGTTATAGGCAGCTGTAGCAGGTATAGACAGGATAGGCAGTCTGTAGGGCAGGTATAGGCAGGTATAGGGCCGGCTGTAGGCAGGTATAGGCAGCTGTAGGCAGGTATAGGAAGTTTAAAAAAAAAAAAAAAAAAACCACTTACCTGGCTCCCCGCTGCTCCGTCTCCCTCGCCGCTCCGCCTCCTCGCTGTCTGGCCTCCCGCGCGCTGTCCTGTCTTCCCGGCACAGGCGGGTGACGTCATCAGGCCCCGCACGCAGCCGGGAACTCCGGACAGCCGCGAGTCTGCAGCCGCCCGGAGTCCACTGCGGAGCACGGAGCGCTCGCTCTGTGCCCCACAGTGGTATCCCTTCACCTATATGCACTCCGGAGGAGTGAAGGAATTGCGGACAGTGCCCGGACCACCGCAGCGTCCGGACACTGTGCGCTCACTCGGCCTTCAGTTATATGTGCTCCCTGAGGAGCCGCATATAGCTGAAGCGTCCCTGTCGGCGCACGGGCCATCGCAGCGCCCGAGCGCCGACAGTGACTCGAGTATAAGCCGAGGGGGATTTTTCAGCACATATACGGTAAGTGATTACAGTAAAGTTATATTTAGTGACTCACAGGAGACATCTTTGAAGAGTTGGTCTCTTTCTCTTCTTCTTCTTCATCTTTCCCAGAAGCCATGACATCTTTTCCCAGCCTCGACTCTTCACTGTAGAATATACAAAACAAACATCTTAGGCTATGTTCACACAGCTTAAAATGGGACGTATTTCAGTCCGTAATTCAGTCCGTACTGCGCAAATTACGGCTGGAATATGTCCCAGTCATTACGGTAATCCACAGTTCTCATAGAGAACTATGGATTACGTCTCCTCTCCCTGCTCGGCGAATCCGCCGCAGGGGGAGATAAGTGACATGTCATTTACTAGCGGCGTATTCGCACCGCTAGTAATGATAGTCTATGGGCCGGCAATGTGCCGGCTCCCCGCTCCCGCCCCCATCCACGCGGCGCAATTACAGGGCGTAATTACGCCCCGCAAATAAGCCGTGGGAACACAGCCTTAGACGCCTCACTTTATCAGCAGTAGATGCCCATGTAGCCAGTAGATGCCCCTGTAGCCAGTAGATGCCCCTGTAGCCAGGTGATGCCCCTGTAGCCAAGAGATTCCCCTCTGTAGCCAGTAGATCCCCCTCTGTAGCCAGTAGATGCCCCCTTATAGCCAGTAGATGCCCCCTTATAGCCAGTAGATGCCCCCCTGTAGACATTAGATGCCCACTGTAGTCAGTAGATACCCCTGTAGCCAGTAGATGCCCTCTGTAGCCAGTAGATACCCCTGTAGCCAGTAGATGCCCCTGTAGCCATTAGATGCCCTCTGTAGCCAGTAGATACCCCCTTGTAGCCAGTAGATGCCCCCTGTAGCCAGTAGATGCCCACTGTAGCCAGTAGATACCCCCTTGTAGCCAGTAGATGCCCCCTGTAGCCAGTAGATGCCCCCCTTGTAGCCAGTAGATTCTCCCTTGTAACCAGTAGATGCCCCCTTGTAGCCAGTAGATATCCCTTGTAGCCAGTAGATGCCCCTGTAGTCAGTAGATGCCACCCTGTAGGCCAGTATATACCCGTATAGCCAGTAGATACCCCCCTTAGTAGCCTTGTAATAGCCCCCCCTGTAGCCTATTAAAAATAATTGCCCCCCTGCAGCCAGCAGATGCCCCCCTTTGTAGCGAGAGATGCCTCCCTGTGCCATAATCCCCCTTGTACCAGTAGATCCCCCCTTGTAGCCGAGATCCCCCCTTGTAGCCAGTAATCCCCCTTTAGCCGTAGAGCCCCCTTACCAGTAATGCCACCCTGTGGCCCAGTAGATATCCGGTAGCCAGTAATTCCCCCTGCACCAGTAATGTCCCCTTGTACCATAATGCCCCCCTGTAGCAAATTTATAAAAAAAAAAAATTACTCATTTCCCCCATGTCCCCCGTCCGCTTCGGGAGGCAGGGGCAGTGTAACACGTGACGTCACCACACACCGCTTTCGCTGTCACGCAGCTCCCAGAGATCTCCTTGGCGACAGAGGAGTCCCAGCGTCGCTGTGGGTGCGGTGAAAGATGTGCGCCCCCTGCGACGCTGATACTGAGGAGGAGAAAGGAGGGGAACGATCCGTCCTGCCTCCTTCCCTGTATGGCAGCTGCATAGCGAGTGTGTGCAGTTGCTGAGTGACTCTGCGCAGCTGTTATAAAACGGCCGGGCAGAGCCAGGGGCTATTCTCTGGGCGGGCAAGTCGGGCGCCGCCCCCCTCGGGTGAGCGGAGCGTCAGCGCCCCTGGCGATCGCCCGCCTCGCCCGCCCCTAAGGACGGCCCTGCATCACAGCAACGATGGCCGCCGCACAGCACGACCACCACAAGAGGAAAGGTTCACTACAGCTTACCTCTCCCAGGGGAGGGATGTACCAATCACACCACCTGTGCTTCTGAGTCCCAGGCACAGGGGACGCCGGGAGCTTATGTCTCAGCGTAGGCGACGGGATGACGTCACGGCCCCTTCAGGGCACAAACTTCTCAGCGGGGGAACGAGAGAGAAGAGGTGAGTAACTTTTTTTTACTTATATTTAGGGTTTTTAGGTTGATCGGAAATTTCCGATCACGCGATATTTTAGGTGAGAATCTGCACATAATCTATTACTATCGTGCCTTTTTCGGCGCTTCTTGCCGTTTTGGCAGCCAGCAAATCAGCTTAGAGCATAGAGCAGGGTGAGCTGGGTGTGGGACGTCATGACTGTGATGTGTATGGTTTTCATTGGCTGGAAAAATCACATGACCTTTTTTTGCAAAGAACAGCGTTTCCTATTCATCATAAGTGTTTCAGTGTCTCTCACTAGAGCAGGACGTGTGCTAGGTCTCTCTCAATACAGCTCAGCTCAGCTGAGAGACACAGTTCTTTTTATTCATACAGACAACTATGCATTAAGCTTTGAACATTAGAACATAGGGAGATTAGAGAATTTCAGCTCTTAGTTAGTTGGACAGAGACTTTTAAAGAAGCATCTAGCGCTGGGGGGGTGAGGGGTGTGGGCGAACACAGACAGAGAGGCAGGCAGGCTTTTGAAAGGAGAGTGTATATTGTGCAGCCCAGACTCTGCTTTGAACCTGCATTGAAATAGTTTTTTTTACCAGTTTTTGGCCAGCACACCCGCACCTGAGGTGAAAATTGTATTTTTATTTTGTGCGGGCCCATTTTTTGTTCAAAGACCCACCTTGTCTTATATTGGGAAATACAGAAATTTTTCTAGTAACTGCAGGTGTATTTCATAGGTGCAAAACACACCTTTTCTTATCCGTATAACTTTTAAATAGCTTTTTTTCACTTTGGTGTGGCCCAGTTTTGTTCAAAGAGCCACCTTGTATTTTAATTTGAATACAGAAATTGAGTGGTAACTGCTGTTGTATTTCATTGGTGCAAAAACCACCTTTTCTTATCCGTATAACTTTTAAGTAACTGTATTGCACGTGGTGCGGCCCTAGTTTTTTTCAAATAGCCACGTTGTACGACAATTTTGATAGAAAAATTTTCTAGTAACTGTTCTCGTTTGTCATTGCTGCAAAGAATGCAATTTCTCATCCGTGTAACTTCTGTATAGGTTTATTGCGCTCGGTGAATCTCAGTTTGGCGCGGGATAGCGCACTTTGTAGATAGTTTGTTGTAAAACTATCAATTCCTAGTCCTACTAGCATTTGCAAACCCCTGGGACTGAAGGAAGAACACTGTTGATTTGTCTTACGGTTCTTCCACCAACCGCATTTCACAGGTATTCGCTAGAAACAATTCAGTTTCTAATCCTAGTTGGCTGTAGGAAATTAGAGGGATTTAAGAATAGCTGTGATTTGCCGTCTTTCAATAAGAGACTGTCAAAAACTCTTCAATATCTTCTTAAATTTTTATCTTTCTGAATATGGAGCGAAATGCAGGTGGTAAGCGAGCAAAGAGGGGTGTAGGACATGGAGGTAGAGGTACGAGAGAAGGTGCTCCTTCCAGTTCTGGCGACAATACGCAAGACAGCGGATCGTCGGTTGAAAGGACCATCAGCCTGTCATCGCTGGGTCGGTGCCTGTGAATCTCAGTAACGAACAGCGTCGCCAATCTTTTCTTCAGTGGTTAATGCAACCTGCATCCAGCAGCCCTTACCTCCTCGTCCTCCCAGTCATGGCCACAATGTCCCTCATCAGCAAACGTCAGCATCCGTCAAACATGAAGCGAAGGCAGCCCAAATGTCAACTCGTGACCCACCAAATGTGGATAATCCATTTTCTGAAGACCTCTTTGATGACAAAATGCGGTTTGCGTCAGAAGGCATTTCAAAAGATCAAGAGGCCAAAGAGGATGATTTTGTCTGCTCTGAACGCCCAATCGCTGATGCCATCAGAGGAGGAGAAGGACGATGGTCAATCGTCAAAAATCCTGGAAGTCGGCAACGCCTCGCAGTGCCTGTTGCTTGTAGCCAGCAGCTCTAGGATGCAGAATGTCAGGACGAGGAAGTCACCTGTGTTGATGATGATGATGACGAAAATTGCGGATCCAACGGGTCTTTTCAGCAGAAATTGCTTGTGAGCGCTTCATCACTGGACGAGGAGGAAGATGATGGGGTAGTGTCAGTACGGGTCCCGCCTCACAAAGGGAGAGGGCAGTCGCACAAGTCCCGTTTAGAATTATTCCGCCACCACGATCAGCGGAAAACACTGCTCCTCGCTTATTGCCGTCCGAAAAGGTCCAAGACCTCTCAAGCATGGGCCTTTTTTTGAGCAAGCCTCTGATTCACCCAGCGATGTCATAAACTGCCTTTGCCGTAAACCCCATCAGTTTGAGGGAAGAATCTTGTTTAAAAAACCCCCACCAACATGTCTAGTCACATGCAGCGAATGCAATGAGTTGAAATGGAGGGAACACTTTGGCCAAAAAAGGCCCACACCGATCCCGGGCTTCCAACCACTGTCACACCCTCTGTCTCCGCCTCCTTCTCCTCCGCCACAACCAAACGTTCCTCACCGCCCATGTCCCCTCAGAGTCATGATCAAGGATCAGCCTCCGCTTCAGCCTCCACCGTCGCCCGAGTACCACCCCCCCACCACCAAGACCCATCCTACCCCTTCCCTCCCTCCAGATTTAACGACCGCACACCGTACAGTTGGCCAGTCTTAGCCAGCCTTCTGTCTACCAGGTTTGGGAGCAGAATAAACATTTAACCCAAACCATCCCAAAGCCAAAAGCCTGAATGTCGGCATTGCCAGGCTTTTGGCCTTGGAAATCTTGCCTTCTGGTGGACACAGATGGGTTCCGCCACGTAATACCCTTTGCCTGCCCCCAATACCAGATGCCGAGCAGGCATTTATTTTCCAGAAAAGCCGTCCCTGCCCTGGCCAGCCACGTGTTATCTAAAATTTCAAGCGCGTTGTCTGCATCTGTGTCTGGCAAAGTCCATCTGACCACTGACACATGGACTAGTAAGCACTGCCAAGGCCGCTATATCTCTGTGACAGCTCACTGGGTGAGCTGGGTGGATGTCTCTGGTGGTAATGGTGGCTCTCAGCTCGGGGGCACCCGCTTTTACAAAAACCGCAGGGATGCAGGGGTTTTTTCCCCCAAGGTCCTCTGGTGGCATCACGTGCCCAGAGAAACTAGGCCGTGTTGAAATTAATCTGTCTTAGAGACCATCAACAAACATGTCAGGAGCTGTGGACGGCTCTTCGCAACGAGACCGAGCGCTGGCTGGTTGACAAGAACCTTGTGCCCAAGGTGTTGTGCGATAACGGTCGCAATCTGCTGGCCGCCCTTAAGATTGGTAGGCTGGAGCACATCCCTTGCCTGGCACACTTCATGAACCTTGTCGTCCAGAAATTTCTAAAAATGCTACCCGGGTCTGGACTGCCTGCTGAAAAAGGCTCGAGGTCTGAGCTCACATTTCCGCCGTTCACACCCTGCTTCGTCCCGCCTGGCTGCGTTGCAGCGTCAGCTCAGACTCCCCGTCAACCGTCTCATTGTTGACGTGGCAACACACTGTAATTCCACCCTCCACATGCTCCAACGACTGTGGCAGCAGCGCAATGCCATTACGCAGTACCAAGTGACACATGGCCTGACAAGCAGCGGTGCGGACCTCGGGGTGTTGAGCCACCGAGAGTGGATGCAGGTGAAAGAGCTTTGCACCATCCTTGCCAGTTTTGAAGAAGCCACCAGAAAAGGGCATGCGGACAATGCCCTTGTCCGCATGAGCATTGTGGTGATCTTAGTTCTGGAACGATCGTTGGACACTCTGAAACATCAGGTCCCACCAGCGTCGGAGGAGGAGACGGACACAGATACAGACACGGAACCTTTCTCTCTGTCGAATCCAGAAGGCCCGACAGTTTCACAATTTTATCGATCTTCATTAGGCAGTGGTTCGGGGTCCAGGGCTAGTGCAAGGCGGCGCCTCAGCTCTCAGGGTGCATCATCTGAGGCAAATCAGGGCTGTGTTGAAGCTGTGCCGGAGGAAGCGGAGGAGGAGGAGGATGAGGTATTCCTGGACACCAACATTACCGATGTCCTTGTCTTGGAAAGAGGTTGGCACGGATTTGAGGCGGAGGAGGAAGATGAGGAAGATCAGTTTGCTAATGCCCCTCGACCCAGTGGCTTGGAAAATCAAGGCTCCATCTCTCACACGGGTGCTTGGATCCTCCATTTCCTCCAACATGATCCTCACATTAAGGCCATCAAACTGAACAACAGTTACTGGGTGGCCACCCTCCTCGATCCCCGGTACAAAGCAGAACTCAGCACTTTCCTCCCACCCACCCAAATAGAGAGTAAAATGCAGGAATTGGAGACTGTGCTGATTGATCAACTGGAGACATCTGTTGCGTCTGCTTCACGTTCTTCAAATGTCACGGTGGAACAACATCAGCAACGTGATAGCAGTAGAGTGCCAAGTAGCTGTGGCAGCAGCAGACATTGTGGCAGAAGCCTAATGGGTGACCTCTGGCAATATTTATTTACCACCTCACCAACGCATTTAATGCAGGGCACACATACAACACACAGAGACCATCTTAAGATCATGGTGCACGACTATCTGCGTCTCAACTAGAGATGGGCGAATTGATTCTAATGAAGTGGAATTCGTTTAGAATTTCAGGAAAACTTTGGGTCGGAACGAAGTAGAACTTTGGGGTACTTCGCGTGAACGAAGTGTGCTTTTGATTGATAAAATGGCTGTGAGCACATGGCGTTACATGGGGCAAAGAACTCTGGGAGAAAGAAGGGCATAGCCTACATGACATGTGCAGAGATGAAGCCAATCAGAGACCGGCGGGATTCTGTGACTTCACCGCACTATATAAGTCCGGGCGCGACGCTGGGAGCTCATACCGCTCTCACTGTACTGGTTAGGGAAGGTGCTGCCACGGCTGCTAATGATAGCTCTTACTAAATAACTCATTTTTATACAGCGATTTTTAGGGGGGGGTGTCACAGCTTGTCTCAGAGACTGCTTCTCTTAACGTTCTATTTCTGATTTTGTGGGGTATTGGATCTGAAGTCCAGTGTGCGTCTAGTGCAGCTGCATATACATTTTAATGCTATCTGCTCCACAGCACATTGAATATCCAAGGGTGATCTAAGTCCTGTTCCTGTTGTATTCATTTAAAGAAACAGCGTTTTTTACAATACAAATACCACTTCATTTTTGGCTGCTCAATTCTTTTGCGCAATTTACATCAGAGGTTAATTAAGCGTTGTTCTGCTGCTGTGGTGACTAAAAGAAACCATCTTTTTCACCGGTAAAAAAGACATTTTTCCTGTAGCATAATTCATAACCGAAGGTTAATTACAAGTTTTTCTCTTGTTGTGTAGCGTAAAATACACGCCATTGTAACACGCTACAAAGCTGGTAGTTTTTGGCTGCTCAATTCTTTTGCGAAATTTACATCCAGGGGTTAAATAAGCGTTGTTCTGCAGTAAAATAAACTTTGTTTTTTACCGCCACAGAAGAAATTCTGTAGCATAATTCATATCCGAAGGTTAATTAAGCCTGTTTGTGCTTTTACATTCAGTAAAATACAGAGTTTTTAAACGGCACATACAAGTCAATTTTTCCTGCCCATTTGTGGAGCGCAATTTATATCCAAGGTTACCCAAGCTTTTTAGTGGGTTCATTTGTAGTCAAATACAGGGTGTGTATTTATCATATACAGATATCTTCATCAAACAGTGTCTGTACATTTTAGAACAAACAGTATGTCAGACAGAGAGGTGGTAGGCTCTGCACCTGCGAGTGGCAGTGGCACAAACATTCCTGGAACAGGCCCAGGTCGCAGTACAGCAAGGGGACGTCGCAGCAGGGGTCACTCGGTGAGGCCACAACTGCCGCTGTCATCTAGCGGCTGTGTGCTGACTAGCAACCCAAGGATTCTTGATTGGTTGACTAGGTCATCCACTTCCTCCCAGATGACATCTGACAACCCCAGCCAAGAGTCGGTGGGATCGTCAGACACAACCCTTAGTTGGCATGGCCCGGGAGCGCGTCAGCGGCCCTCACCTGTCCTCAACCCGCCTCTGTCCGATCCAGTTCCCTCAGCCAGAGATCAACTATGTGGTCTGGGCTCAGCGCCACTATATAGCGAGGATGAACAATTTGAGGAGGGCAGTCAGCAGCTACTTGGCAGCGAAGAAATGGGGCCAATATCCCATGCTTCTTGCAGTAGGCTGCAAAGTATAGATGTGGAGAGTGGCATGGGAGGTCATGTTGTGAGGGGTCAGCCTCTGCATACCAAGACTGGTGATGAGGACAGCAGTGACGATGAAACACAAATAGATGATGATGTAGCCGACCGCACTTGGGAGCCGGGTGAAGCAACGGCTTCATCATTGTCAGGAGAAGAGGGTGTCAGCTTGCGCGTCAGGCAGCGGCGCACCCAGCAAGTGGGTTGTGTGGCCGTGAGTCAGCCGGGTAGCAGCAGTGTGAGGTCGGGAGCCAAGCTTCGCAGGTCCAAGAAGGTAGCGGCACAGGGGCTCAGCGAGGCAGCGGCGGCAGTAGTCACTCAGTGTGGAGCGTTGGCGGTAAAATCCCCTACTCGGCGGTGTGGCAGTTCTTTGCTAAGACACCAGAGGATCTGAATATGGGTATATGTAGAATCTGTGGGCAGAAAGTGAAGCGTGGCCAGGGAGCTAACGTTGGCACCACGGCCCTGTGTCAACACATGCAGCGTCACCATCCGGTGGCCTGGGAGAAACGTGGCTCAGATGTGGTGGTCCATCCTGCCGCCGCAGTAGCGGCCAGTGGCTCTAATGCCATTGCAGCAAGTCAAGGCTCCACCACCTCTGCAGAAGGGAGCTGTTTCTCTTTGCCATCATCTCCCGGTCCAGATGCTCCTGCTCCTCGCTACTCATGGCGCCAGCAGTCGTTCAGCGAGGCGATTGCCTAGAGACAACAGTATGCGTCCAACCATCCTAAGGTGCAGCAGCTGACCGTGCTCCTGTCCAATTTGTTGGTACTGTAGTCCCTCCCTTTCCAAATGGTGGACTCTGCACCATTCAGAGAACTAATGGCTTGTGCTGAGCCAAGATGGAGAGTTCCAAGCCGTAATTTCTTTTCCAAAAAGGCAGTACCAGCACTTTATAAATATGTAGAACAGAAAGTGGGGCAGTCCTTGAGCTTATTGGTTTGTTCCAAGGTGCACGGCAGCGCGGACGTCTGGAGCTGTAACTTCGGTCAGGGCCAGTACATGTCCTTTACGGTCCATTGGGTGAATGTGCTTCCTGCCCAGGCACACCAACAACTTGGACAGGAGACGCCGCTTTCTCCTCCACGTTGTCAAATTGCGGCTCCTGCACCAATGTCCGCCTCCTCCTCCTCCACCACCACCACCATCTCAGCCTCCACAAGTACTGCTCCATCATACCACATGTGTAGGGCACAGCGGTGTCACGCAGTTCTACACCTGGCTTGCCTCGGCGAACTAAGTCACACAGGGGAGGAACTGCTCCGCGTCATGCAGCAAGAAATCGATGTGTGGCTTTCTCCGCACCAACTGCAAATCGGAACCATGGTGACGGACAATGGGAGTAACATGGTGTCCGCGCTGCACCGAGGAGGGATGGTCCATGCGCCCTGCATGGCGCACGTGTTCAATCTGGTTGTGAAAAGGTTCCTGAAGTCTTCCACCGATCTTCAGAAGATTCTGAAAATGGCCAGGAAACTGTGCATGCACTTCATCCATTCCTACAAAGCCAGGAACACCCTCCTCGAGTTGCAGCGGCAGAACGGCCTCCCCCAACACACTCTGATATGCGATGTTTCCACCCGTTGGAATTCCAGCCTGCACATGTTGGACCGACTGTATGAACAGAGAAAGGCCATTAACGATTTTTTTTGATGATCCAGGCGGACAGGAGTACTCCCCTGTGTAACTTTGATGTCAGCCAGTGGCAGCTCATGCGTGACACCTGCCGTTTGTTGAGGCCATTCAAGGAGGTGATGTTATTTGTCAGTCGCCAGGACTACGGGATGAATAACGTCATTCCACTGCTTCATGTCCTGGAACAGATGCTGAAAAATCTGTCTGGGCAGGGGATTGGAGACGTGGCGACTACATCTCGCGGCCACATGAGTCCGGTGGGGACTGAAATGGAGGAGGAGGAGGAGGACATTGGAGCAGAAGCATTGTCTGGTGAAATGAGTGGATTTTCTACACAGGTGACAAGAGAGGAGGAGCAGGAGCAGCTGGAGGAGCTAGATGGAGATGAGGAAGACGAGGCAGATGACCCGCAAGCACCGTGGCAGTATACAGTGGAGATGGAGGCAGGGAGCCCCTCGGAGTCACTTGTGCAGATGGCCCGCAGCATGCTGATTTGCCTGGCTAGTGACAGCCGAATAGTCACCATCCGGCAGAGGGATGACTTCTGGCTCTCCACCCTATTGGACCCTCGCTACCGGTCCAAAATGGGAGCCTTTTTCCCAGCTATTGAAAGGGACAAACTCAAATACTATAGGGAAATCCTCCGTAGTCAGTTGGCCGCTGCCTATATGCGGCATCGTTCCTACTCTGACAGGTCTGACCGGGGGCTTCTTCAGTGCTCAAGTACTACTGCTGTGGCTGCTGGGGGAAGGTGGGGGGGTAGGAGCAGTACCAGCTCCATCAGCAGCAACCTAAGTCTGGAGTCACTGATGAGCAGCTTCCTTCACCCGCCTAGTGAGGAGGGCAGTCACCAGCAGCAGCAGGACAGGAGCAGTCCCTGAACCAACAGGTGGTGGCCTACTTGGACAGCACTCTGCCATCCCAGATAGAAGATCCTCTGGACTACTGGGCAGCCAAATTGGATGTGTGGCCGCAACGTGCCGAGTTTGCAGTGGAGAAGCTGTCCTGCCCGGCCAGTAGTGTGGCATCAGAGCGGGTGTTCAGTGCGGCGGGGGCCATCGTTACCCCAAGGAGAACCCGCTTGTCCACGGGAAGTGTGGAACGACTGACCTTTGTCAAGATGAATCAGGCGTGGATCGGCCAGGATTTCCACACACCAATGCCTTAGGCGTCAGACTACATCAGCCATGACGCCTCAACCAAACTGTGAGAAATTAGTCTGGGTACAAACTAACTGCCTCAGCCACTATTCTGATGCCGCCACCCGCCTGATGACACACATCTGCTGACAGTTTCTCCATAAGCCACCAACCATCTTTACCAGAGACTGGTATTGCCACCCACTTCCACACTCTGTCATTGTGCCACTTTATGACCTCATCCTTCTGCTGCTGTTGCTGGTGCCGTGACATCCACACTGTGTCATTGTGCCACTTTCTGACCTCATGCTGTTGCTCCTGCCGGCGTCACCTCCACTCTCTGTTATTGTGCCACTCTGTGGCCTACTCCTGTTTTTGCCACCTCCAGAATGTCATTGTGCCACTGCCTGACCTCATGCTGCTGCTGTTGTTGCTGCCGTGACCTCCACACTGTGTCATTGTGCCACTCTGTGGCCTACTCCAGTTTTTGCCACCTCCAGAATGTCATTGTGCCACTGTCTGACCTCATGCTGCTGCTGCCGTGACCTCCACACTTTGTCATTGTGCCACTCTGTGGCCTACTACTGTTTTGCCACCTCCAGAATATCATTGTGCCACTGTCTGACCTCATGCTGCTGCTGCCGTGACCTCCACACTGTGTCATTGTGCCACTCTGTGGCCTACTCCTGTTTTTGCCACCTCCAGAATGTCATTGTGCCACTGCCTGACCTCATGCTGCTTCTGTGGCTGCTGCCGTGACCTCCACACTGTGTCATTGTGCCACTCTATTGCCTACTTCAGTTTTTGCCACCTCCAGAATGTCATTGTGCCACGTCTGACCTCATGTTTGCTGCGGGCCGTGACCTCCACACTGTGTAAATTGTGCCACTCGGTGGCCTACTACTGTTTTGCCACCTCCAGAATGTCATTGTGCCTCTGTCTGACCTCACGCTGTTGCTGCCGAGACCTCTCCACTGTGTCATTGTGCCACTCTGTACCCTACTCTTGATTTGCCACCTCCAGAATGTCATTGTGCCACTGTCTGACCTCATGCTGCTGCTGCCGTGACCTCCACACTGTGTTATTGTGCCACTCTGTGGCCTACTCCAGTTTTGCCATCTCCGGAATGTCATTGTGCCACTGCCTGACCTCCTGCTGCTGCTGCCGTGACCTCCACACTGTCATTGTACCACTCTGTGGCCTACTCCCGTTTTTGCCACCTCCAGAATGTCATCGTGCCACTGCCTGATCTCATGCTGCTGCTGCCGTGCCCTCCACACTGTGTCATTGTGCAACTCTGTGGCCCACTACTGTTTTAGCCACCTCCAGAATGTCATTGTGCCACTGCCTGACCTCATGCTGCTGCTGCCGTGACCTCCATACTGTGTCATTGTGCCACTCTGTGGCCTACTCCTGTTTTGCCACCTCCAGAATGTCATTGTGCCACTGCCTGACCTCATGCTGCTGCTGCCGTGACCTCCACACTGTGTCATTGTAACACTCTGTGGCCTACTCCTGTTTTTTCAACCTCCAGAATGTCATTGTGCCACTGCCTGATCTCATGCTGCTGCTGCCGTGACCTCCACACTGTGTCATTGTGCCACTCTGTGGCCTACTCCTGTTTTTGCCACCTCCAGAATGTCATTGTGCCACTGCCTGACCTCATGTTGCTGCTGTGGCTGCTGCCATAACCTCCACACTCTGTCATTGTGCCACTCTGTGGCCTACTCCTATTTTTTGCCACCTCCAGAATGTTATTGGGCCACTCTATGACCTCATGCTGCTGTGGCTGCCGCCGTCACCTCCACACTCTGTCACTAATGTTGCCACCTGAGCTCTCAGCTTGTTTTTTTCTAGCTCTCGCTGGCATGACTTTATCAGGCTACATTCCCGATTGAGTTTTTTGGTCAGTTTTGCTCTCTTAAGTGCCCAGGGAATTTTATAGTGAAGCGATTCTAAGAGCGGCGGCAGTTATGTGCGTGTCATACTAAAACACAACATTGAAATGAAGACCAAACCAAGCTCCCTCTGCATATTTAAGCATGGCACAACGTTCACAGCACCCTGCGGGTTTCTGTGCAGTCGGGAAAATAGCTGTTTTTTAGCGTGATTCGTCCCAAAAGCAATTCTGACCGAAACTAATTTTGTCGGAAAATGTGGCGAAGTGACCGAATCCAATTTTTGAGAAATTCGCCCATCTCTAGTCTCAACACCGATGTTTTTTTATATGTTCCGGACCCAATCGACTTCTGGGTATCCAAAATTGATGAATGGCCCGAGTTCGCTGGCCACGCCATAGAGGTGTTTTCCTGCCCAGCAGCCAGCGTCATATCTGAGCGGACATTCATCACCTCTGGAGGAGTCATTACAGACACATGCATCCGGCTTTCCACAGATAATGTGGATCGTTTGACTTTCATAAAGGGATGAATCAGGCATGGATCTCTGATGTTTTTTGGGGCCCCAATTGCCGAGGTCACCGATTAGTTGCTGGTCTACTTCACATTCCTCTTCCAAAAGAAATGGTCCTGTTGAAAACTTTTTTTTTTAAAATGATCATTTCTTACTGCAATTTTTATTCTCAGATCCCAAAAGTTCATTTTGCTGGTTTTGCAGTGAGGAGACTGTAAAAGACACCAATTGTATAAGGTTTCATGAAAAAAACATATTCCTTTTACTCACTTCTTCTTTAGAATTTTTCGCATTGTCAATGGTTTTGGGGTCATGGTGCTGTGAGATACAGCTATAATCATGGTCCTTTGGAACAGAAATGTGGCTTCCAAGTGGCAATTTCTCCCCCCAAAATTTTTTAACAGTGGCTGAGAAGTCATTTGTATAATTTTTCCCTGGGTCATGTTGCTGTGAAATGAAAGCTATACTACAGGCCCTATTATAAAAAATGTGGTTTTTAACAGACATTTGTTCTTCACAATTGTAACAGTGGGCTAAAGGGTCATGTTTTGAATTTTTGGGGGCATGTTGCTGTAAAAAATGCAGCTATACTACAGGTCCTTTTATATAAAAAATGTGGTTTCTAACAGGACATTTGTTCTTTCCACAATTTGTCAAAAGTGCTCAAGGGTGATGTTTTGAAATTTATGGGCATGGTGCTGTCAAAACAGGTATGGTAGGACACTGTTTAATGCCCACATATTGCAAAAGGACTTGTTTTTGCAAGATCTTTAACATAGCTAGCAATCTCTGTAGTGAGACAACCCTTTTAAATACAAATAAAAAAAAAAGAAACAAAGACATGGTGGGATTCCATCCCATTTTAAAAATGTGTTTTCTAGAATTAAACTACTAAAAAAACTTGCATGTACAAAATAGCTGGTACAAATATTTCTCTGAATTGTACAAGGGAGGTACAGGTTATTCAGAGGACATGGATTATGGAGCACGGACAGAGAACAAAAAAACAGAGACAATTCCTCCAGCTGTTGAGAAAAAACGAGAAAAAGAATGCCAAGAAAAAGGGCACCTGGGAGGAACAGGAGCATTAACCACCAGCATTTCCAAGTGAAGCTCAATTGGTCCGCATTCATACGGAGGGGCAAGCGCTACCCAGGTCTTGACTGTGTACTGAGGAAGGCTGGAGGTCTTACCTCACACTTCCGCTTCGGCACTCTGCTTCAGCAACGCCCTGTTTTCGTTTGCTGTGTCATAAGGGCTTTTTTTAACTGTGTTAAATAGATGACGGACGCCAGCCTGGGCTCTCACCGCACCCACTGCAACTCCAGCTCTGGCAGCTGAACCTGCGTGTTAATAGATGACAGACGCTAGCCCTGGCTCTCACCGCACCCACTGTAAGTCTGGCCCTGGCAGCGGGGACCTCCGTGTTAAAAAGATGACTGGGCACACTGGCTCTCACCATTAGGGGAATCAGAAAAGCTTCAAATTTCTCAAAAAAAATCAGATTTTGAAAAAGGTGATTTCTGTGAGGGTTAAGTAGTGTCAAAAAGGGTTCCAGGGCTGGACACAAATTGCACAATTTGAGGCTTAAAATTTTCTGGGGCTGGAGTCACTATGGGGTTGCATCATATGATCTCCAGGGGAGTCTGTCCCTAATCACTGAAGAAGGATTTGGAGGAAAAATAAGACCAATTTAATTGATTTGGGTGAATCTTCCTCAGAAGCCAGGAGGGCAAATGTCTTCTCAACTAAGAAGTGTTTTGGGGATGAATAGGACATTTTTATTACTTATGGGGTATGTGAACAAATTAACACATCTACACGTGTAAAAATACCTTTAAAAACTGCAGGGAGGGGTGTATGTTGTATGTTATTACACTTGAAAAAAGCAAAATGATAAAAAATGTAAAACTATAAATAAAACTTCCCTAAATAAATTTCTGTAAACAAATGTCAGTTTACCAAAAAATATACTAAATGACAGTCACTGTACCCAAAAAAGCATAGTGCCACTTTTGTGATCTGTGGGTCAAACAGGTTTTGGGGTCATGCTGTGGTACAGGACAGATATAGTCAATGTCCAGTTCAACTAAAATGGTGGTTGAAAGACTCCTTTTTCCGGCACTTTTTAAATCTGGGGGTCATGCAGGTTTGGGGTTCATGCTGTGGCCCAGGACAGGTATAGTCAATGTCCAGTTCAACTAAAATGGTGGTTGAAAGACTCATTTTTGTGGCACTTTTTAATCTATGGGTCAGACAGCTTTAAGGGTCATGCTGTGGCCCAGGACAGGGATAGTCAATGTCCAGTTCAACTAAAATGGTGGTCCAGAGACTACTTTTTCAGGCACTTTTTAATACGTGGATCAGACAGGTTTAAGGGTCATGCTGTGGCCCAGGACAGGTATAGTCAATGGTCCCGTTCAACTAAAAAGGTGGGTTTAAAGACACTCCTTTTTCCGGCACTTTTTAAATCTGGGGGGCATGCAGGTTTGGGGGTCCATGCTGTGGCCCAGAACAGGTATAGTCAAAGTCCAGTTCAACTAAAATGGTGTTTTAAAGACCCTTTTTCCGGCACTTTTAATCTGTGGGTCAGACAGGTTTGATGGTCATACTGTGGTCCAGGACAGGCATAGTCAATGTCCAGTTCAACTAAAATGGTGGTTGAAAGACGCCTTTTTCCGGCACTTTTTAATCTATGGGTCAGACAGGTTTAATGGTCATACTGCGGTCCAGGACAGGTATAATCAATGTCCAGTTCAACTAAAATGGTGGTTCTAAGACTCCTTTTTCCGGCTATATTTAAATAACAGACGGCACCTATATACCTGCAAAAGGTACATGTAAATATACAGAGTGAGAGTATAAACCTATAGGGGGCATCTATATACCTGCAGGGGATATGTATACACCTTCAGGAGGCATCTATATATCTGCAGTTGGCATGTATATACCTAAAAGGTGCATGTATATACCTACTGGGAGCATGTGTACATCTACTGAGGGATGGATGTACCTACAGTGGCATGTAAACATCTACAGCGGGCATGTATACACCTACAGGGGCATGTATATCTCTACAGGGAGCTGTAAACAGCTACAGGTGGCATGTATACAGGTACAGCAGACATATATATATAACTACAGGTGGTAGTATACGGCTAATGGGGCATGTATATACCTACAGGTGGCTGTACACAGATACAGAGGGCAGTGAAAGGGTACAGGGGGCCTTTATATACCTACAGAGGGCAGTACATGGATAGAGGGGGCATGTATAAACCTACAGGGGGCTGTATACAGCTACAGGGGGCATGAATATACCTACAAGGAGCATACATATCCACAAGGGGCCGTATACCTACAATGGGCTGTACACCTACAGCAACCTTCATATTCCTGCAGGGGGCATGTATACACTTATAAGGGTCTGTATACACCTTCAGGGAGCATACATACTTAAAGGGGGCTGTAAATACCTGCAGAGGGGCTATCTACTAATTATAACTACCTACATTGGCTATATCTTGAGGGCTTTTTATACCTACCTAAGGGGCCTTTATATCTACCTACAAGGAGCCTTTATATCTACATACCAGGGGCCTTCATATCTACCTACCAGGGGTCTTTATAACTATTATGGGCTATATACTTAATTAAAAGGGGTTCACTTATCTGCCTATCTAGTTTTGGGGGTGTGCCTACCGACTATATTGGGGGCTTACTTATCTACTATGTGGGAACAAAAAAGATGAAAATTTGTTACACAAACAGGAGTACTTTTACTGTTTGGAGCACAAAGGGGTTATTATTACCATTAGTGGGCATTATGGATGGGGAGTTTCTCCGGAGTTGGGATATGATAGGGCAGTGCTGGAAAAGTGAGGAGTCTAAGATGTCTGTGTCTTAAATTCTGCAGGGATGAGTCATGGTGGTCTGGACCAAATGGAGAAGAAAATGGAGAGAGAATAACTTGTCGGAAAAGAGAACAACCCATCAGAAAAGACGTCTCCGGTGAGTCCCTGCATGTAAATTTACTGTAATCACTTATATGTGTGCAGAGCGCATGCCTACAACTGGTATTTACCACGTTATGGTCACTGTATGGTGGTAATATTTAGTTACTACTGTATGTGGAAGTGATATGTGCACACTGTGGGAATAAAGGAGTGCAAGATGTGGCCGCCGCCCTCTATAGAGAGACAAGGAATTTGGGCAGCCAAGATAGAGGAGTAGCATGGCCAAGATGGAAAAAGCCACACAGCAACCGCAGGTGGGCAAGCAGCGGCTACAGGAGCGTTCACGGCGACAGTGGCACAGCAACAGTATTATTTTCAGTCACTGTGTGGTGATGATATGTGCTCATGGCATGGTCTTATTATTCAGTTACTATGTGATGGTGATTTGTTCTCATGGTGTGGTGGTAAATGGTCTTAGTGGGATTTTTGGTAATAGCCTATGTAACGGGTGAGCAGGTAAAGCAGGTAGTGGACCCTCTGGACCACTGCTGGGCTGGCTTCAAGGGGCATAACTAGGCACTAACAGCCACCAGGTGCTACCTCAGAGCAGTCCCCAGCAGTGGCAGCTGACCAGGCAAGCCAGGAGTGCCAATGCTAGGCACCAACAGGATTAGGGACAAAGATATAGCAGACTAGGTGTAGATATGTGCAGGTACAAAACAAAGACAGGACTAAACAGATGCCAAATAGGAAGGTTAAATGGAAGGTAAAGTATAAACTATAGCCAGACTAGACACAACACAAGAACATGAAAAGAGACAGACTTAAGCTAGGACTCTGGCTAGTAACCAAGGCATAAACATGGCAAGAACACAGGCATGGAACACATGGCAAGGAATCTCACAGACAAAGATACAGCATGGAAACTAACCAAACACAGAGGATACCCCAAGGACACAAAAAAGACGGCGTGTGCACACCAGACTACTAACAAACAAGATAACACAACACGAAGCAACAACAGACTACACCACAACATGAGCCTACAACATGAGAACATAACACAACAACATAACACACCAGAATACAACATGCAACAACAAGGATCAGGCAGGGAGTGTGAGGAGTAGCAAGCTTTTAACCACACAGGTGGAAGGGGAGTGGCAGAGGAAGCGTAACCCTACTGCACACTGTGGGAATAAAGGAGTGCAAGATGTGGCCGCCACCCTCTTTAGAGAGAGACAAGGAATTAGGGCAGCCAAGATAGAGGAGCAGCATGGCCAACATGTGAAAAAGCCGCATAGCAATTGCAGGTGGGCAAGCAATGGTTACAGGAGCGTTCACGGCGACAGCGGCAAAGCAACAGGAACCAGATCTACGATAGGAACACAGGTACGTCTGCAGTTTGCAGCAGAGGACGCGGCGTAAGGACAGGAACACAGCCATGTCCGCGGCCCGGAACGGAGACCGCGACATGGACCGTGACAGCCTATGGATTCTGGTTTTGTGTAGTGGTGTTATTTGGGAACTGTATGTGCATTATTTAATGATTTTATACTTAGAAATTTGTGTAATAGCTTTATATATTTTTATTGATATAAAATGTTCCATTTGGGGAGGAGACATATATCTTTATACCTTATATGTTTACCACCCGGTGACCTGCTGCAATTAAGTAAGGGAGAATCTGAAGCCCCAGCGCCCCATCTTAAATACAGGTTAGTATGATGATTTCATCACACCAGTCTGTATAAGTTGAAGTGATACCGGGCGGGACACCGTACAGGTGGCGGAGGCTGGGAGGTATAGCGGGCCCCTAAAATGAACTCCTCTGGTGGGCTCTAGGCACCCCAGCCTGACAATTATTATCTGCCTATAAATAATATATTTAAGTCATCATTATTTAATTCTGTTTAAAATCTTTGTAAACTAAATCTTCATTTTTGTAATTTACTATTTTAAAGGAAATCTGTCTCCAATTAGAACAGCTATAAAACATCTATAAAATCAACATCTCTATTATGCACTTAACTAATTTTTGGAGGTTAAAAGAGATACACAATAAGTGATATGACATGCCATTCCTATCAGTGAGTCCCATTTGTGCACCTCATTTGTGGACCCAAATAGTACATTTAAAAGGGTTATCCAACAAATAAAAAAAATAATAATGGGGATAGGGTTCATCATAAAAAAAGTGGAAAAATTATTCTCAACTACAGGTGCCCTGCCAGAGCTCACTGGGGATCTGCTCCTCTTGACTTTCAGGTTCTTATCCAAACACGCTAGAGAGGCTTGTATTTAATCATAAATGAACAATAATTTTATTTGCTGAACAACCCCTTCAATAGACCATTATAGAGTATGAATGTACCAGTTCATTTTATAGCAGCCCTGATGTAAAGTTCTATTTTTTTGTCGCTGAAGTAGCGAGGGAGGTTTGCGTCAATAAAAGAAGTTCAAATTATAACTTAGCGGGACATGTATGATTTGGGCTTTTCACTTCTTTTCTGCTGTATAATGCCCCTCACTGTCCTGGGTCCGCTGTCAGACGCACCTACCCTATGTAATAGGCGCATTCTGCGAAAGCTTTGCCACTTTGTAATGCGCCTAACATGAAGGGGCGTTTTGGGGCGGGACGCACCACATTTGAAAACTTTGACACATGTATGAATGCGGGTCGGAAAAGTGAGGCACATTACAGCTCCAACAGGCAGACCTATTTCAATGTGACTAAGCAAACGTAGTAATGGGTAATGCTCACCATGCAATCCTTTTCAATGGTATGAATGCTTCCAGCTGAATGGCTCACCTCCATCCGTGATCCTGGCTTCCAGCCAAAGCCCAGTAACACACTCCAAGTATAATATGCAAGGATCCAACGGTAAACGGTGAAAAAAGGTCAATTTATTAAACCCAACATGCAGACAGGGTACAGGACAGTCTGTATATAGTGAGAAAATCCATTTAAAGGGGTGTTACGGAAGTTAAAAATTTTCGTTAGTCCGTCGGGACATGATAAAAATGCAACGGCCGGTCCATTCATCCAGGAAATAAGCAGTCAACATTCATCGTCCACATGAAAGGTGCAGCCAATCACAGGCCACATGCATGTGACCACTCTGACCTATGATTGACTACAACAATCAGGTGAACAACGTCCATTCATTGCTTTGGTAGGGATGAAGGGACCAGCTGATGGGATAGAATGGCATTGACCGGGAGGTAAGTTTGAGTCTTATCTTCTATTTTTTATCATGTCCTGATGGATCAATGAGAATTTTTGACTCCTGGAACATGCCTTTAAATAAGAGTAGATCTCTAAAATGCAATGTGTATGATACAGCATCTTTACTTCTCTCACCAAACCTAAATGTACCTTGCACTGTGAAAACATACTCATTAAAACACAGGTTAATGTGGAATTTAGATTGTGAACTACAGTGAGGACAATGACAATCTCTGTGGAATGTAACAGTGCTTATTAAATGAAAATAATAATAAGGATGTACATATTTATCTTTAAGATTCACTCAGAAAATAAGGCTACAGCCGCAAACACTATTTTTGGTACTGTTCCCAAAGATTACTAACCATGGGGACATTGATCATGCTAAATCACATTAATGGTTCAAAAACATATATCAGTGCTGTTTTTGAGCAGCATCAGGATGCTTCATTATACAGTGTTTTTCAGAAAAATGCCACATTTTTCTTGGTGTATCTTATGTTGTTTTTATAGGGTTTTTTTTTAGTTTTTTTCTGCAGCCACATGTTGCAATAAAGTCTACAGTATAATATAAAATTCACTAAAAAAAAAGAATTAACTTTGTAACCTTTTAATGATAATTTTTGGGTCAGCTGCCCTTACTTTTCAAAATGCAGTATGCTCGTGGTATGGATTTTTGGGGCTTTTTCCCATAGGTTTCTCAATAGGTCTCAATAGTAACCAAATAAAAATGCAACCCAAACACAAAAAAAAAAAAAAAAATAGCCAAAAAAAAACCATAAATTAAAAAGATTTTTGGAACCAAAAAAAGCAAAGCTTAAAAGAACGAGAAAAAAATCTCGTTGTCCACTCCAAAATATGCAAAAAATGAAAACTTGTCTTTCATTCAAAGCATGTTAAAAGCACAGCATAGAGACACATTATATAGAAAAGGCTGGCATTTTCAGAACAGGTTCTTCCTCATAACACTACTAAGAAGGACCTTCAGTATTTTCTCTATAATGTGTCTCTATGCTGTGCTTTTAACATGCTTTGAATGAAAGACAAGTTTTCATTTTTTTCGTATTTTGGAGTGGACAACAAGGAAAGACAAGAGTCCCACAGGTAGCATTTCATTGTGGTTGGGCAGCAGTTTTTAGAAAAATATTGCAACAAAAACCACCATATCAGCTTAACCTCTTATTTATCCATTGAAATGTCATGTTTAGTCCCTAGCACTTAGTCACATGAAGAAGCAAAGATAAGGGCACCTATGTTGTAGAATAAATAAAGGTGCTTCAATCAAAGATTTTATTTTGTTGACAACATAGTGAGATTTTAATGTATTTCAAAATCCCAATGTACTTATAAATTAAGCAAACAGTCCTTTTATAATCATGAATAGCAGAAAAAAATGTTGTAACCAGAGCCTGCTGCTTTTTATAAATAAAAAAAAAATCACTGACCCCAAAAACATCACAGACAAAAATGTTTTATATATAGGCTTTTCAACATTTCACCACATGTAAATATATTGAAACTGCATCCTGGTGTGAACTGATGTTTAACCTGCTGCTGCATTAGTCTATGTAAGTATAACAAGCAGCCATGCTGAAAAAAGTGAAAAAGCAATCAGCTCACCCGCCAACTTTCACCGGCATTCAGTTTAATGCAGGATCTATGCCCAATGTTCTTCTGGTGCACAGGAGAAAAAGAACCATCCGGCTGTAGATGGATCGTGTGAACACAAATGAACGATGAAATCTTCTCCATCACTCATGTATTAAAGGAAAAATCGCACTTTATTGTAGACTCATGATAAAAACATGGTTAAAAATAAAAAAAGACACATACAAAAAGACATACCATCTACGTGTTTCAAGTCCAAGACACAAGTGGTTCTTAGAAGTGACTATAATGCTATATACAAGGAAACTCACTTAAATAATGTCATAATTAACAACTGTGAACAACTGTGTATTAACTCTTACAGGGACATTTTAGACAATGGACAAGAAAAAACATGTCAAAGCATATATTTAACATCTATAATCTCTTTCTAATAAATATACATAAGATCTGTACGGTAATTCAATCCATTTGGATATTGTGTGTCTATCGTTAATATTTGAAATGCTTCACCACTTTTAACCGTAGCTCTCTAGTCACCACCTCTAACTGGCTTGTTAATAATACATGCCTTAAGTGTAGACAAACTTCCATTATGTACTTCACTAAAGTGTTCAGAAACATCGTGTGTTATATCATAAATGTACTCTCGTAATCTGATATAAAAACATCTTGTAGTGCAACCTACATATGTGCACCAAAGGATGTAACTCACGCATTTGCAACAACAGTTAATGAATGATTTGATATCATATTCCATCTTTGTTACCACAGATGAGAAATGCGTCATATTATGCATGTATGGGCAGGCATTACAACGATCCCTACCGCACTTGAAATTTCCCTTATAATTAAGCCACATATTTGATCGTTTCCCAAGTTCCAAAAACAAACTTGGGGAAATGATGCTGCCCAGAGTTTTAGGTTTTCTAGGAATAAACCTACATCCTTTTTCCAAAATTCTTTTCAAAATAGGATCCATCATAAGTACTGGTAAGTATTTCCTTATTATATTGTTTATGTCATAATACTGTCTACTGTACTGGGTAGAAAAATATACCCCATGCCGCAGTTGCAAAGCCCCCAAAGTAGCAGAACAGGTGACACCTTACAGAAGTCACCCCGTTTTGGATTCAACACCCCTCATGGATCTCATCATATTGTGCATTTTGGGCGCACATGTGTTCCATAATTCTTTAGCATTGGGCCATGAAAATGTGGGAGGGGGGGACAAACGCAGTACCGCCATTATTTTTTGGGTTTCAATTTTACAGCAGAGTAAATGACAGGATGACTTTATTACAATTGCATATAGTGATATAAATTTTATATAGTTTTTATGTTTTATTATTTTTACACAATATAAATGCATTTTTAAAAAATTCCGTTTTTATATTGTCCTGTTCTGACAGCCGTAACTTTTTAATTTTTCTGTATATAGAGCTGATTATGGACTTGTTTTTTGCAGGATGAGTTGACGTTTTTATTAGTATTATTATGGGGTTCAAATGATACTTTAATCACTTTTTATTAAGGTGTTTGTGAGGCATTTTAAACAAAATACAGCAATCATTTTTTATTTTTATTTTTTGCAGCAGTCACCATGCGGTATAAATGACATGCTAGATTTACTCATCAGGTCGATACAATTACAGTGATAACCAATTTGTATTTTTTTATGTTTTACTGCTATTACAGAATAAAAACACTTTTATTCAAAAAAGTAAACACGTTTTGCATCGCCATAGTCTGAGAGCCATAACTTTTGTATTTTTCTGTCTATAGAGCTGTGTTGTTTTTTGTGGGACGGGTTGATGTTTTTATTTGTATCATTTTTGGGGGGACATGGCTTATTTTCGGTTTTAAATCCGCTTTTTGGAAGGGGTTAGGAGCGGTACCAGCTCTATCAGCAGCAACCTGAGTCTGGAGTTGTTGATGAGCAGCTTTCTTTACCTCCTAGTGATTTAGGTGCCCACCAGCAGCAGCACCTGGAGCAGATCTTGAACCCTGAATTCTTTTGGTTACCTGCCTCAGCAACTATTCTGATGCTGCCACACGCCCGATGACCCACATCTGCTGCCAGCTGCTCCTTCAACCACACACCATCTTTACCAGTGACTGGTATTGACACCCACCTCCCCAATCTTCACTGGGCTATTATGTAGCCTTCTGATGCTGCTGCCACATCACCACTCATGTCTCCTTATGCTGCTGCTGTCATCTCCAGGCTATGTCACCTAGAGATGGGAGAATCGATTCTAACAAAGTGGAATTCATTTAGAATTTCAGGAAAACTTCGGTTCTGCACGAAGTCGAAGTTTGGGGTGATTCGCGGGAACGAAGCGTGTTTTTTATTGCTAAAATGGCCGCAAGCACATGGCGTGATATGGGGCAGAGAACTCTGGGAGGAAGAAAGGAATGCCCTCAATGACATGTGCAGACATGAAGCCAATCAGCGACCGGCGGGCTTCTGTGACGCCACAGCCCTATAAATAAGGACGTCACGCTCTCTCCTCACAGATCTCTTGTTGTGCCCTGACATAAGCGTCCGTCTGCTGCTGCTGCATAGCTCTCACTCAAAGCCAATTGCTTTTATCAGCGATTGGGGGATGGGGGTGAGAACCAGATGTCTGTCAGTTGCTCACCAGCGTTCTGTATCTGCTGATCCATTCTGAAAGAAACTGCTTTTATCAGAGACTGCTACTCTTCCGTTATCATTTTGTTTTAGTGTGTGGGGTATTCTCATTAAAGTCTAGGGTGGGTTGAATTCTGCCCCATATACATTTAAATTTCACCTGTTCATTTCAGTAGGGAATTTCATATCCAAGGATTTCTTACTTACATTACTGGTCCATTTGGAGTCAAATACAGTGTGTTTTTTTACCCCCATATATACATCTAAATTTCATCTGTTTATTTCTGGAGCACATTTAATATCCAAGGGTTAATTAAGCCTGTTGTTAGTGGGTATATTTGTAGTAAAATACAGCGTATTTTTCACCCCAATAAACGACTATATTTCTTTTGGTCATTTCTGGAGCGCATTTAATATCCAAGGGTTAATTAAGCCTGTTGTTAGTGGGTGTATTTGTAGTAAAATACAGCGTGTCTTTCACCCCCATATACGACTAATTAAGCCTGTTGTTAGTGGGTTAATTTGGAGTGAAATTTGCCCCATATATTCCTCAATTTCATCTGTTTTTTTCTGTAGGCTATTTTATATCCAAGGGTTATTTTCTCCTCTTGTTTTGTGGGTTACTTTGGAGTGAAATACAGGGTTTGCGCATTTCTGCCACATCATCTTTCCACCACCCAACTCAACACCTGCCCCTGATCTCTCTATTACAGTCAACGGCTCTACACTTTCACCGGTCCCACAAGTCCGCTGTCTTGGGGTAATCCTAGACTCTGCTTTATCTTTCAAACCACACATCCAAACCCTCACCTCTGCCTGCCGCCTCCACCTGAAAAACATCTCTCGCATCCGCTCATTCCTCGGCTATGACACTACAAAAATGCTGGTCCATGCCCTTGTCATCTCCCGCCTAGACTACTGCAACATCCTTCTCAGTGGCCTCCCAGCCAGCACCCTCGCTCCCCTCCATCCATCCTTAACTCTGCTGCCCGTCTTATCCACCTCTCTCCTCGCTACTCCTCTGCCTCTCCCCTCTGCCAATCCCTTCACTGGCTTCCCATTGCCCAGCGAATTCATTTCAAGCTACTAACCATGACCTACAAGGCTCTCCACGACCTCTCCCCTCCATACATCTCTGCCCTAATTTCCAAATATCTCCCCCCACGCACTCTCCGCTCCTCACAGGACCTTCTCCTTTGCTCTCCCCTTATCAGCTCCTCACACAACCGTCTCCAAGACTTCTCCCGTGCTTCACCCACACTCTGGAACTCACTGCCCCAACACATCAGACTCTCCTCCACTTTCACCAGCTTCAAAAGCAACCTGAAAACCCATTTCTTCAGGCTTGCCTATAACCTTCACTAATCTTGTCACTGCTTCCTCCACAAACATGTCTGCCCCTCACCTCCTGTCTCTTCCCCCCTCCTTGTAGATTGTAAGCCCTCGCGGGTAGGGTCCTCTCTCCCTCTGTCGTGCCAATTGTCATTATCCCTTATCACTGTACTAGTTTGACTTATGTAATGTATGTAACCCCCTCGAATGTACAGCGCCCTGGAATCAATGGCGCTTTAAAATAAATAATAATAATAATAATAATAATACATGCCTGAAATCCATCAACTTCAGACCGGTGGGGGGTTTCATCAGTAATTTTGCATTGATACCAATCATTTTGCCATTCATTTGATCTTTCAGTGTCCGCTTTCAGTTGGTCAATAATCCATCATTGCTAAAGCCAAAAAGAAACAGGAATTGAAACCAAAAATAAGTAAATGGAATATTTGCATGTGTTCTGTGTTTTGTATGCACTCCACAGATTAAAAGAAGGGGAAAACCAAACATAGTGGCAATGTCATAGAGTGGTGGAGGGTGGAAACAGCATTAGAAAACCACAGAGTGGTCGACAGAGAGTGCTCAGTGGGCAGCAGCATGGGGATACTTGAGTGGTGAAGTGGCAGCAGCATCAGAAGGCTACGTAATGGCCCAGTGAAGAGTGGGGAGGTGGGTGGCAGTACCAGTCCTTGGTAAAGATGGTGGGTGGTAGAAGGAGCAGCTGGCCGCAGATGTGTGGAATCAGGCAGGTGGCACTATCAGAATAGTAGCTGAGGCAGGTAGCCAAAAGAATCCAGGGTTTGGGGTCTGCTCCAGGTGCTAGGAGGTGAAGAAAGGTGAAGAAAGCTGTGCATCGACAACTCTAGACTCAGGTTGCTGCTGATGGAGCTGGTACTGCTCATAACCCCCCATCCCCCCACTGCAGCCATAGCAGTGGTACATGAGCGTTGATTAAACCACCCGGTCAGAGCTGCTATATAGAGGATGGCTCATGGCGCAGATAGGCAGCGGCCAACTGACTACATAGGATGTCTCTATAGTAGTTGAGTTTGTCCTCCGTCTTGGCAGGTGAAAAAATGTCCCCATTTGGGACCGGTAATGAGGGTCCAAGAGGGTGGAGAGTCAGAAGTCATCCCTCTGCCGGATGGTGACAATTCACTGTCACTAGTCAGGCAAATCAGCATGCAGTGGGCCATCTGCACAAATGACTCTGAGGGACTCCCTGCCTCCATCTCCACTGTATACTGCCAAAGTGTGTCTGGGTCATCTTCCTCTTCTTCCTAATCCTTCGGTTGATCCTGCTCCTCTCCTGTCACCTGAATAAAAAAAACACTCATGTTTCCAGACACTGCTTGTGCTCCAATGTCTTCCTCCTCCAGTTCAGCCCCCACTGGACTCATGTGGCCGTGATATGTAGTCGCCATGTCTCCAGTCCCCTGACCAGACAGATTTTGCAGCATCTGTTCCTGGACATGAAGCAGTGGAATGACGTTATTCGTCCCGTAGTCCTGGCGACTGACAAATAACGTGTCCTCCTCAAAGGACCTGAGCAAATGGCAGGTGTCACAGATGGGCTGCCACTGGCTGACATCAAAATTATACAGGAGAAAACTCCTGTCCACTTTGATCAGCAAAAAATCGTTAATGGCCTTTCTCTGTTCATCAATTTCCCCCTGTTCATCAATTTCCCCCTGTTAATATATTTATTCATGTTCATCAATTTCCCCCTGTTCATCAATTTCCTCCTGTTAATATATCTATTCCTGTTCATCAATTTCCCCATTAATATATTTATTCATGTTCATCAATTTCCCCCTGTTCATCAATTTCTTTTTTTCTCTGTTTCTAGTTTCTCTGTTCTAGGAGGGTGTGCTTGGTGGTGTAGAAATGGCAGAAGTGAATGCAAAGTTTCCTCGCCAGTTCTTTGAATGGTGCAGAGTCCACCACTTGAAAAGGGAGGGTCTGCAGTACCACCAACTTGGACAGGAGCACGGTCAGCTTCTGCACTTAGGGATGGCTAGACACATACTGCTGTCTCTTGGCAAAGGTCTCGGTAAACGACTGCTGGCACCATGAGTGCCGAGGAACAGGAGTATCTGGACCAGTAGATGATGTAAAAGACAGGGAGTTGTCTTCGGCAGAGGTGGTGAAGCTTTGACTGCCTGAAATGGGAGGTGTGCCACTGGGTGCTGCTGCTGTTGCTGCGACAGGATGGACCACCACATCTGAGAAACGTTTCTCCCAGACCACTGTATGGTGACGCTGCATGATGTTGTTGCAGAGCTGTGGTGCCAACATTAGGTTTCTGGTCACGCTTTACTTTCTGCCCACAGATTCGACATATAGCCATGTTCTCCTCCTCTGGTGTCTTGTCAAAAAACTGCCACACCGCCAAGTAGGTGATTTTACCGCCAATGCTCCGCACTGGCTGACTGTTATCGCCGCTGCCCCGGTGAGCTCCTGTGCTGCTACTTCCTGGGACCTGCAAAGTGCGGCGACTACCTCGTGGCCGTTTGGCTCGGAACCTCGCACTTCTGCCACCCTGCTGACTCCCGGCCACACTACCGAATTGCGGGCTGCGCCACTGCCTGACACGCAAGCTGCCGTTCTCTTCACCCACTGATAATGATGAAGCCCTTCCACACTCTGGGTCCGGGTCAGCTCATAGCATCACATGGCTTTCAATACCACCTGTATGCTGATGAAACCCAACTTTACATCTCCAGCCCAGACATTAACTCTCTACTGTCCAAGATCCAAGATTCTGTCATCCAAATCCTCCTTCTTCTCTTCCCGTCTCCTAAAACTTAATGTAGAGAAAACTGAATGCTTCCAGGGCCGAGACAATGGGTAGTCGAGGGTAGGCAACCGCCTAGAGTGCCACTTCTTCCCAGACAGAAAAGGGGGTACAAGGAGGCACGGAGTGAGCTGAATTTTCCATTTGGGGAGCATTTTATGCCTTGTTTAGCTAGGGCACCAAAATACCTTTTCCCAGTCTTGCTTGCTTCACCCGGCTCCCACGTGCGATTGGCTACATCGATTAGTGTTTGCCTGTCACTGCCGTCCTTCTCAACGGTGTCGCTGTACAGATCCTGATCCCTTGCAACATAACCCCCACATGCCACTCTCCTCATCACTAATGGCCCTCTTCTGCAAGAAGCAGCGGATGTCTTCCCCACCTCTTTGCTTCCCACTGTCCTCAAATAGATTGTCCTCACTGTATAGTGCTGCAGAGGCCACAACACATAGTAGTTCTCTGGGTTTGGGAAGCGAACGGAACAGAAGCAGGTTGAGGACAGGTGAGGGCCCCTGACCTGCTCCCGGTCAATGCCATCTAATGGTTGTGTCTAACGGATGCACCAACTCTTTACCGGGGTTGTCAGATGTCATCTGGAAGAAAGTGAATGGCCTAGTCAACCATTCGAGAAGCGTTATCTTGGTGGTCAATACACGGTTGCTAGATGACAACGGAAGCTGTGGCCCCGCGGGGTGACCCCTGCTGTGACGTCCTCTTACTGTGCTGCGAACTGTGCTGGCTCCAGGATCCTACTATTGTGTTCTTTGATGCTATTGTAGGATCTTAGCCCTCAGCTCGTTTCTTTCCAGCTGGCGCTGACATGACTTTGTCAGTTTCACGGGTATGGTAGTGGATCCAGTGGACCCCCGCTAGCGGTGGTGTAAGCCACGCCAGGGATCGGAGTCTAAGTAGGCCCGGTTTTCACCAGAGCCCGCCGCAAAGCGGGATGGACTTGCTGTGGCAGATTGCTACCAGGTCGCTACCCCTGACGTGACTTGATTGTGGAGGCAGCCGAAGTATAGCATGGTACAGAATCTTTAAGACAAGCTCGTAGTCGGGGACAGGCGGTAAGGTCAGGGCAGGCGGCAAAGATTCGTGGTCGTAGGACATAGGCGAGAAGGTTCGGTACACGGAAATCAGGATGAGACTCAGATAGATGCTTTCTCTGAAGGCTACTAGCACTAAAGATCCAGCGGGGACGTGCTGGAGGCGTTACCAATATATAGGGTCAGTGCCTGGCAATCAACCAATTACCGGCGCACTGGTCCTTTAGATTTCAGAGAGCCGGCGCGCGCACGTCCCCGTTCCCTAGGCAGAAGACCGCGGGGAAGCAGGAGTGTGGCTGGGTAAGTGCCACGCCGTCACTCGTCCCCACACTAAGGGAAAGTGTAGGGCTACGAGAGCGCCCGCAGCTAGGACCAAGGGCTGCAGGGCTCCTTGTTACAGTCAGGCTGCTTTCCCACTTCAGTTTTTTGCTCAGTTTTTCCCCCGTAAGTGCCCAGGGAATTTTAGAGTGAAGCGATTCTAAGAGCGGCAGCTGTCATGTGCGTGTCATACTAAAACACAGCATTGTATGAAAACCAAACCATGCTCCCTATGCATATTCGGCATGGCACAATGTTCTACAACACCCTACAGGCTCTCTGCAGCCTGGAAATAGCTGTTTTTAGAAATTCTCTAAATACCACTTATGTGTACTTAATAAACCATTTTTAATGGAAGATAAAAGGTTTGCCACTCTTTTTTTTATTTATTTTTTAACTATTTAATGACTTTATATTTTAGTGCACTTTGTTACAACTGCCTGTTTGTTTCAATGACATTAATTCAAAGAAACAACACTTAGCTACCCATGATGTAATAATACATCATCTGTAGGATCAGATTTCAAGAAACGATAGGAAGGGAAAATATTATAAGAAAGGATTCAGTAATTTGATTCCTCTCTATTATGGTTACATCTAATCTTTGTTCTGAAAAAAACAAGCAAAGCAGTTCAGAAATACTTAAAGAGCTGTTCTCACCTCATACTTTAATGACTTACTTATAGAATATACCATAAAAAACATGAAAGGTGCAGGTTCCACCACTGCCCTTGGAATGGGTCCCGAGAAAGTTTCCATTCAGAATAGAGTCAGGAGCACTATTCTCCATTCTATTTTATGGGAGTGTCAAGTACAACAAAACAAAGTATGAGCTGGAAACCCTCTTTTAACCATTATGTGTGAAAATGCCATGTATGCTTCCTAAGGATGTCATAGTGGTACTGGAACTCAGCACTACATTGAAACTCATATAAGTGGAAGATTATTCCAGCTGAAAGGTTTTGATATTAGAGGCTAGAAAGATAGATTGATAGACAGACAGATAGATAGATAGATAGATAGATAGATAGATAGATAGATAGATAGATAGATAGATAGATAGATAGATAAAAAAAAACTTACTGATAAATATATTGGGCATTCTCAGCTCTGACAAAAAAAATACTGAAATCACCCACCTTTACGCTGGTCAAAGATGGACAGTTTTGGTTCATTGAGAGAATGTTTTTAGGTATATGCTTTATTAGTTTCTGATTTACAAATTAGCAAAAGTAATCAGAATATAGACATTGTATGGCCCAAATTGTAAGACATCAAAAAATAATATATAAATTGTAGCCTAATATGCAATTTGGAACCAAAGAGATGCATTTCCTGGGCAGTATAGTAAGTTTTCTAATGCAAGTTTATTGATCAGAACAGAAAGAGGGACTTAAGAGGATTTAAGATGGGTGGGGCATTTGGGTCAAAAATAGGGACTTTCTATCCAAATAAGAGACACTTGGGAGTAATGGACATGTTATATTTATTATGGAAAATATACAACTTTTTTTTTAACGGGTTCCCAGGGATTCCCGTTCATTTGCAGAATAAATATTCCCCTTTTACTGTTACAGTCCTGGCTGTTATAACTGTGTTTGGTACTCTTTCTCTTTCCCATCCACTTTGAATAGGATTTAGCTGCAGTACTAGACATAGCTGCATATATGAAAAAGCAACTGTGTCCTCCAGTACACAATAAAGGGATACTGATCCACTGATCATCTGGATGCCCAGGACTAGGACTCTCATTTAACAACACAAATAGGTCATTCGTGTTTAGTTGCAGGTAAATGGTTCTGCACACCAAAACTTGAGGCTCAATTAGAAAAATGGGTGCTTTAAAATAGGCAGAAAAAGACAGAAAGTCTATACTCAATTAAATATATAAATCCACCGCACACCAAAAGATGTTATTCAAGGGTATTTATTTACAGTCAGCCGGAAAAAAAAGGGGGGGGTGGGGACAGACCACATGAGTATTGTACTCTATTCGTACATTTGTTGCAATGGCATAGAATGAACATAGAATGTACATATACACATTAGTATTGCGGACCAATAGATGTCTTATTTCTAATACGATGTTTCGGCTATGTAAGCCTTTATCAAGAGACATCTGTGGAAATAAACATGAAAAATTATATATGTGTAACAAAAAAATTGAAAAGAAGAGGGTCAATAAAGATCAGGAGAGTAAAACTATGAAAATGATAGGGAGATGTAGCTAAATAAATAGGGTAGAAGGAAATGTATAATAGAAAGGAGAGAGAATAAAGAAAGAAGGGATATATGATACATACTAACAGATTAGGCGGGCTGTCCAGCATCTCTGGGTATGCCACAACAAAAACATTTTTTTAAAAAGTAGTCACCCTTAGCTCTCTAGCACTGTTGGGCAGTTAAAAAAATGTCATACTGGGAAAATATTAAATATGAGGTATTAGTTGGTACCGGGGCCCCAAATACGCAAGCTCACAACCGACGGCAACGGTTCTCATGTCTTGCGAGCCCCTACACTGACAATTTGCAAAAAATACACACACAAAAAAAAGGACATTACTTACTTAAAAAACACCACCATTGTGTTTAATGGGTATTTTTTGCATTTGTGCATTCTCTCCATGCATTACACTGTGGTTTTTTTGCATACTGGTCTGAACAGGTACCAAGCTAATGTACAGTCTGTATCATTTAATTGTTCCCTTAGCAGTGGGATCTTTGAGTTGTTATTCAGCAATCAGATGCACCTGTCAAGTTTTCCCAGGAGCATATACGGCTAGATGCCTGCTCCTGGGCTCAGTTTAGTCCAGCTATTGAGCTGTGAACATGGTCCACAATGGTGGTGGTTTTTAAGTAAGTAATGTCCCTTTTTTTGTATGTGTATTTTCTGTAAATAAATACCCTTGAATAGAATCTTTTAGTGTTTAGGTCGTGAAACACCTTTTAACCCCGCATTTTTTTCTTTTATTGCATCCAATTCTCCTCCTCACCTTCTAGGAGCAATAACATTTTTAATTTTAACAACTAAAAACAATAAACATATTTGAATTCATCCTTCAATACTTGACCACTAGAGGGCTTGATTGATTGTAAACAATTCTGAAATATATAGATATTGAAGAAAGGTGTTCTAAGATGACTCTCCTATTACATCCTGCCAGAGGCCTTGAACCTCATAGCTACCACTTGACATCCCACAATCTTATCACAGAGGAGGGCGAGGGGAGATGATCGAGGAATTCATCGTTTAGTTAGATGCTGTGATATCTAAAAGGTACAAACTGTAAAAACAGTATGTCCCAGATGATCATTAAGCCTGCTCCATATCCCCTTACCAGCATTATGATGTAATGGGATAAAGACATGTTCAAAGGACAAATTTTTCCATAGCAAAAATCCTTTGCATATTCACAGAAAGAAAATGAAGACAATACTTTCAGAATTCAAATTTGCATGCAAAAATATATATATTATGTATGATCTACAGCTCAGATTACAAGTAGAAATTAATGGAGCAAAGTTTGCAGGTGAAATTCATGTGAATTTTCACACTGAATAAATATTATTTTTATTATTTATTTTAAAGTGCCATTAATTCCAGGGTGCTATACATTTAGGGGGTGGGGGTGATTCAAACAAAGTTCAAACAAGGTACAATGACATCAAGAGATGACTAACAATTAGTATAGATGGATAGAGGGTAGGGTGCTGCCCCTAAAGACTTAAATTCTAAAAGGAATGAGACAAATGATGAGGGGCAGGCATGTTTGTGGGGTGGTATAGGGGAGGGGCTATTGTAGGTTATAGATGTTGAAGAGATGGGTTTTCAGGTTATTTTTAAAGCTTGTGAAAGTGGAGAAGAGTCTGATGTTTGAGGTAATAAGTTCCAGAGTATGGGAGATGTACAGCAGAAGTCTTGGAGAAGATTGCATGAGGAGCTGACGAAAGAGGAGCAGAGAAGAAGATTCTGTGAGGAGAAGATTGCATAAGAGGAGTTATCTGGAGATTAGGGCAGAGACATATGAAGGGGAGAGGTTATGGAGAGCCTTGTAGATCATGTTTAGTAACTTGAAATATGGGTTCTGCACTAAAATCTGTGTAAAAATAGATTAATGAAAGCTTTAGAGAAGTTTATACAGAAATATAAACAAATACAAAAAAAACATTTATGTTATAATAAAGCCAGTGTTTTGTTGTTTTCTACCTTATAAGCAGTAAAGCAACATTTGAAGTGTTTATGAGTCAAAACTAATAGAAGTTCAATACCCAAAGGATAAGGCCAGTAAGGTTATTTAAATGCTTGTCGGGTTTACTAATACACAACATATTGGATGTCTCACATAAGCCTCCTGAGAAACAGAAAACAATGTTTTCAGCATATTACATAAAACACAATAAATAAACCAGCAAAATTTTTGTATAAATCGCAGTAGAAAAGAAAGTTTACAAACTTAAAATGATTGTGTCATTATTGTTGATATCTGATACTTTCTTCCTAAAACACTTTGCATTTCCTTGGGGCGACAAATATGGAATAATATGAGAAAAAGATGTTCCACCCTATTTATCGCATATTAGTACTCTTTAGTCAGCAGCAGAGATGAAAGCAAATTTAATATAGTCAGTTTTAGAACTACAGGGGCCATTTAGAATATATAACACGAGAACATTTTTTGAGATTTTTTCTTTAGAGTCTGTATTGTATTAATAGATGCAATAGAACAAAGATGGAGGACACATGCTTAAAGTTCGATAAAGGACTACAGTAAATAAAGTTGTTTTTTGCTTTAGGTTTGAAAGCTAATAGTATACTTGATAGAAATCAAAGCAGTTTAAGATAATCCTAATTTCACTAAATAACTGATATCAGAATACATTTCTCTTTATTGACTACACACAGGGTGTGTGGAGCACCGATCTGCTTCTACAGTTCTCAGGGTATGTTCACACAGCGTCTTGCGGCACATACCATGACATGTCACTTCTTTCTGCCAGCGTTCAATACGCAGCGGGGAAGACGGCAGATAATCATAGCTCCCTTTGAGAGCTATTATTACTGTAATTACAAGACGTATTTCGGGGCGCATTGCAGCATAATTACGCCCCGAAATATGTCTTGAAAGACGCCATGTGAACATACCCTTAGAATTCAAAGTGTACCTGCAATTCTAAAACAAATTTCCATAAATCAATAGTACTAGCAAAAATAAGAAACTTTTTACATACAGTGCCAAGCGAAAGGGTAACAATGTTTTGAACTTTTAACTTTCAGGCTTCATATCTCACCATCTACTATAGCTTTGAAAATGAGACTACCATCATTTATAGACAATCATCTTGTCCATCTCATACATAAATTTGACTTGCAACTATTTAGCATATTCTTAATTATGCAGATTCCTGTCATGTAACTGCATTGTTAATGTTTTGCTTCTCGTGGTGGAAAAATCTTGTACTAGAAATTACAACCTGTTCTCACATTCCCTAATAGCTCAGTGTGTTATTAGGTTTATACCCAAGAAAAAGGTCACTGGTTTGAATCTAGGAGCAGCCATGAAGAAAATTTGCCAGGAAAAGAGAAACCGCATCATCTAGTTCATCGATAGCGGTCTCTTGGCCAAACTGCATTATATTAGTGCCACAACAGGTGGAAGAATATGAAATGAAATTTGTCCATTCATTCCAAAGCCAAGAGGTGGCCATCCAGGACAAATATTGGAGTCAACAAGTTGACTCATCACAATGTCTATCAGTTCTGGTGAGACAAACACGGCAGTGGAGGTGGCTTTTATAATAGTGAGATCAGACGTCCATGCAAGCCAATGCTTATGATGATTTTGAAGTCGAGGATTCTTCACCTTTTTTGGGAGCCACCATTCCAAACTTGTGTAATGCATGTCACATGGTGCTTGCATGGATGTCTGTGATCTCACTATTACAAAGCATACGAGCCTCCTCCACTAGATTTGGTTGTAACAGAGCTGATAAACTTTGTGATGAGCCAAATTGTTAACTCTAATATTTTACCTGGAAGTCCACCTATTGGCTTTTAAATGGATGGACGGACTTTATTTTTTATATTCTTCCAGCTGTCATGGCACTCACATGATTTTAGCAATTTTCTTGGCCCACAGACCACCACCAATGAGCTGGATGATACGGTTCTTCTTTTCTTGGCAAATCTTCTTCATGGCTGCTCCTCGATTTGAACCAGTGACCTTTCCGCTTGGGAATCAACCTAATAACACACTGAGTTATAAGGGAATATGAGAACAGTATTTTAGGACACAAGAAGAAAAAGATTATACCACCACCAGGAGCAAAACAGTAACAATGCAGTTACATGACAAAAATCTGCATAACTAAGCATATGCTAAATAGTCAAAGGTTCAAAACATTGCTGCACTTTTGCTCGTCAGTCTAGGTGTTTAACACTAGTAACAAGAAAGAAATTATGTGCCATCTGCTCGCAGGTGAATAAAAAGGATGTTGAAAATAACATGTCTCCATTTCCAGCAATGCTCATTGGATTGAGCAGGTTTTATAAAACTGAATCAATACAATGTCACATTGATTTACTTATGAAGACATCTACAGAACTATCCATGATTTTGTGTTGCAGAGAAAAATTATATTTCTCCTCTAAAGAAACTCATTAGCAGTCTTAACGAAGCCTGAGAGGGCTGAGGATATGATTTTGTCAAATGTGATATAATTGCTTGCATATCGAAGGACATGGCACAAACTACTTAAAGTCAATGGTCTCAAACAAGATAAAAATACATCACATATCTCTCTCTTGTAAAGTACCAGTGGTAGACTTGTTTGCAACTAAATAAATATTTTATGCATATGTACAGTATATTGCATTTGTTCATAATGTACCTACTTGAGGTTTGCAGCATTGGACGTTAGAACCCACTGCACACTCACTTCAGACAGGTGCATAAAATCAAGCACAGAGACATGCAACCTTTATTGACAAACACTGGTAGGAGAATGAGTTATATTAAAGAGTTTAGTGACTTTACACATGGTACTGTCGTGAGATAAAAACTTGAAAGATTGGGAAATTTCTGATTTCTAGGTTTGCCAGGTCAATGGTGCAATTACCAAGAAATGGAAATGTCAAGGAGTAACATTAGTGCATACAAAATGCCCATGTAAAGTGGCAGGTTGTGATGTGTCAGGGTGTGTTAATGTCAGGCCTAACAGTGTTGGGAATTGTTGGGAGGTGTCGTGCACTAAGAAATTAAACACAGAGACTTCTGAGCTTCCTTGATCTTCACTTTACTTACATCATGAGGGGGCACATAAAATACACATAAAAACTTCCACTGATATGGAGGCACTTAAATTACACCTGGGTTCTTCACATACACATACTATATACAATGTCAGACTAGGGAGCCCTGGGCACACAGGGGGGTTGATCATGGGGGCCCACTCTGCAGCTACTGTACAAGAAAATATTACCTGTTAATTTTTAGGCCTCTTGGACATAAACCACATAATACAGTGTGCGAAACAGAACTGTATTGTTCAGTACACAATACCAAGTGAGTCACACATTTGTCTCACACATTTGTCACAGTCTAACATATCATAGATAGACACATTGCTACAGCAAGTAGCTCCATCTATATCCCTAGAAACCCCCCCCCAGCCCACCTACAATTCTGCCCTCCCCCCCCCCCACCACCAGTCCCTATACAATATCCGCCTCCAAGTCTTCCCTTGGTCACGCACCTCACCACTTTCTAAAATAAACAAGACTATATATACATTCAAGAATGTAAAAGTGAAACCTACTAATCACAGAGTCAGTGACAGATGTGCTCTCATTTTTACAATCAGGGACAAGTGTACGCTGCCACTATGCAAGTGCCAATATAACCTACAACAACGCCATATAGAGACCACAGAACGGTCAGACATCAGCTCTGGTTGCATCACATAACGGTGAATACAGCACTGATCCAACATAGAAGCAAAATAACCCCTGACATGAGGGACTCACAGGCAACGTCTTATTTGCTGAGTCATTCTCTTCTCTCATCAGTCGTTCTTTTTCCGTTCTCTTCTCCATCTGGTCCAGACCGCCACCGATTTCTCCCAGCCACCACTTGTCCTTGCAAATTTAGACACAAATATCTGAAAACCCTCACTTTTTCAGCACCTTCCTCAAGGGGAGGTTGTGGGGAGGGAGGCTGTGGATGCTGTGGGAAGGGGAGGCTGTGAGGAGGGATGCTGTGGGAAAGGGAGGCTGTGGGTAGGGGAGGTGTGGGGAAGGAGGCTGTGAGGAGGGATGCTGTGGGAAGGGAGGCAGGTGAGAGGGATGCTGTGGGGAGGGGAGGCTGTGAGGAGGGAGGCTGTGGGGAGGGAGGCTGTGGGGAGGGGAGGCTGTGAGGAGGGAGGCTGTGGGAAGGGGAGGCTGTGAGGAGGGATGCTGTGGGAAGGGGAGGCTGTGAGGAGGGATGCTGTGGGGAGGGAGGCTGTGGGGAGGGATGCTGTGGGAGGGAGGCTGTGGGGAGGGATGCTGTGGGAGGGAGGCTGTGGGAAGGGGAGGCTGTGAGGAGGGATGCTGTGGGAAGGGAAGGCTGTGAGGAGGGATGCTGTGGGGAGGGAGGTTTGGGGAAAAGGAGGTGGAGAGGGATGCTGTGGGGGGGAGGCTGTGGGAGGGATGCTGTGGGAAGGGGAGGCTGTGAGGAGGGATGCTGTGGGAAGGGGAGGCTGTGAGGAGGGATGCTGTGAGGAGGGAGGCTGTGGGGAGGGATGCTGTGGGGAGGGATGCTGTGGTGTGCCATGCTGTGGGGTGCCGTGCTGTGGGGTGCCGTGCTGTGGGGTGACATGCTGTGGGGTGACATGCTGTGGGGTAACATGCTGGGGGTGACATGCTGTGGTGTAACATACTGGGGATGCCATGCTGTGGGGAGGGATGCTGTGGGGTGCCATGCTGTGGGGAGGGAAGCTGTGGGGTGACATGCTGGGGGTGACATGCTGTGGAGTGACATGCTGTGGGGGTGACATGCTGGGGGTGACATGCTGGGGAGTGACATGCTGTGGGGGTGACATGCTGTGGGGGTGACATGCTGTGGAGTGACATGCTGTGGGGGTGACATGCTGTGGAGTGACATGCTGTGGGGTGCCGTGCTGTGGGGTGACATGCTGGGGGTAACATGCTGGGGATGACATGCTGGGGGTGACATGCTGGGGGGTGCTGTGGGTGACATGCTGTGGGGATGCTGGGGGTGACATGCTGGGGGTGACATGATGTGGGATGCTGGGGGGTGACATGATGTGGCATGCTGGGGTTGTGACATGCTGTGAGGTGCTGGGGGTGACACATGATGTGTGGTGCTGGGGGGAGGGGGTGAGAGACATGTGGGTTGAGGGGAGGAGGTGGAGAGATGTGGGGTGTTGGGAGGGGTCAGGGTCAGAGACATGGGGTGTTAGGAATCCTATCCTGTGTTATCCTACCTGCTGGCGTTGGGTATCTAAGCCTATCCTGTGTTATCCTACCTGCTGGCGTTGGGTATCTAAGCCTATCCTGTGTTATCCTACCTGCTGGCGTTGGGTATCTAAGCCTATCCTGTGTTATCCTACCTGCTGGCTTTGGGTATCTAAGCCTATCCTGTGTTATCCTACCTGCTGGCGTTGAGTATCTAAGCCTATCCTGTGTTATCCTACCTGCTGGCGTTGAGTATCTAAGCCTATCCTGTGTTATCCTACCTGCTGGCGTTGGGTATCTAAGCCTATCCTGTGTTATCCTACCTGCTGACGTTGGGTATCTAAGCCTATCCTGTGTTATCCTACCTGCTGGCGTTGGGTATCTAAGCCTATCCTGTGTTATCCTACCTGCTGGCGTTGGGTATCTAAGCCTATCCTGTGTTATCCTACCTGCTTTTCCTGGCGTCTTGCGGCATATAGTGATGTGCTGTACTTTAGAAGCATGTGCTGGCCGGCGTGTACTTCTATAGCGGTGTGTGCCGACTCCCATAGACTTTTACATGTCACTTTTCTTCCAGCGCACAGTACACATTGGGGAAAACAGCAGCTAATCATAGCTTTCAGTGAGAGCTATGAATTACTGTATTCGCGCACTGTACTACAGGTGCATTGCACTAAGGGTGTATACCACTATATGGTCATTGTATGGTGGTAGTATACAGTATGATGAGCCTGTGTACACTGGTGTCTACCACTATATGGTCACTGTATGGAGGTAATATACAGTCTGCAGAGCCTGTGTACACTGGTGTCTACCACTATATGGTCACTGTATGGAGGTTATATATAGTCTGCAGAGCCTGTGTACACTGGTGTCTACCACTATATGGTCACTGTATGGAGGTTATATACAGTCTGCAGAGCCTGTGTACACTGGTACCTACCACTATATGGTCACTGTGTAGAGGTAATATACAGTCTGCAGTGCCTGTGTACACTGGTACCTACCACTATATGGTCAGTGTATGGTGGTAGTATACAGTATGATGAGCTTGTGTACACTGGTGTCTACCACTATATTGTCACTGTATGGGAGTAATATACAGTCTGCAGAGCCTGTGTACACTGGTACCTACCACTATATGGTCATGTATGGTGGTTATATCAGTATGCATGAGCCTGTGTACACTGGTGATCCAACCACTATAAGGTCACTGTATGGAGGTAATATACAGTCTGCAGAGCCTGTGTACACTGGTGCATACCACTATATGGTCACTGTATGGAGGTAATATACAGTCTGCAGAGCCTGTGTACACTGGTGTCTACCACTATATGGTCACTGTATGGGAGTAATATACAGTCTGCAGAGCCTGTGTACACTGGTACCTACCACTATATGGTCACTGTATGGAGGTAATATACAGTCATGCATGAGCCTGTTACACTGGTGACTACCACTATATGTCACTGTATGGTGGTAATATACAGTCTGCAGAGCCTGTGTACACTGGTGACTACCACTATATGGTCACTGTATGGTGGTTATATATAGTCTGCAGAGCCTGTGTACACTGGTGACTACCACTATATGGTCACTGTGTAGAGGTAATATACAGTCTGCAGAGCCTGTGGACACTGGTGTCTACCACTATATAGTCACTGTATGGAGGTAATATAAAGTCTGGAGAGCCTGTGGACACTGGTGTCTACCATTATATGGTCACTGTATGGTGGTAATATACAGTCTGTAGAGCCTGTGTACACTGGTGTCTACCACTATATAGTCACTGTATGGAGGTAACATATAGTCTGGAGAGCCTGTGGACACTGGTGTCTACCATTATATGGTCACTGTATGGAGGTAATATACAGTCTGGAGAGCCTGTGTACCCTGGTGTCTACCACTATATGGTCACTGTATGGCAGTAATATACAGTCTGCAGAGCCTGTGTACCCTGGTGTCTACCACTATATGGTCACTGTATGGCAGTAATATACAGTCTGCAGAGCCTGTGTACACTGTTGTCTTCTACTATATGGTCACTGTATGGCAGTAATATACAGTCTGCAGAGCCTGTGTACACTGTTGTCTTCCACTATATGGTCATTGTATGATGGAAATATTGGTTGTAGTGTAGAGGTTTATGTTCAGGCACAGTTTGGCGTTATACAGTTTGGCGTTATCTCCCAGCTTTCCTGGATGCTGAATAGGTTCTCCAACATCTAGGAAAGCTGGGTGACAGCTAACCCTTCAATTAGCTTTCTTCTAGAGCCGTTACATGGTTATAGTGGGCGTGGCTTTTGTAAAGGGGTGTGGCATGTTGCGAAAGGGGCGTGGTAATGCAAATTGTTAATGGGGGCGTATTCGGTTTTAGTGCCTAGGGCAGCATGACCTATAAATACAGCCCTGCCTACAGGGGGCATATATTAATAATAATTACCTACAGGGAGCATACACCTACCTACAAGGGGCATATACCTACATAAAGGTAACAAATACCTACCTAGAGGGGACATATATTTACCTACAGGGGCATATATATATCTACCTACACGGGGCATATACATAACTACAGGAGAGCTGTATCTACCTATAGGGGTGTTAAATCTACCTTCAGGGAGCTTATATACCTATCTACTGAGGAGCCTCTGTACTTACATGCCGACTGGGGGTCTATATTCCTACCTACCTACAAGAGCCCTTTAAACTTACCCACCTACCTACAAAAGCCCTATATACTTAGCCACCTACTTACAGGGGGCCTATATAACTACCTACTATGGACCTATAGTTCTACTTCTTGGGAGGCCTATATAACTACCTATCTACTTAGTAGGGGACCTAGATACCTACCCATTGGGGGACCTATAAGTCTACCTACCTAATGGGGCACTATACACCTACCTAATTGAGGACTACCTACCTAAAATGGGGTTTCCCTATCTGCCTACCTATTTAGGGGGTGTACCTACATACTATTTTGGTGGATTTAACTACCTCTTATATAGGACTACAAAATAAGACTAAAACTCGATGTACAAATGGGAGCCCCATAGCTGTTTGTGGGCACTTTTACTAGTAGAGGCACAAAGGGGTCATTATTACCATTAGAGGCGCAAAAGATGGGGAGTTTGTACAGCTAGAGGAATTGGTAGAGAAGTGCTGGAAAAGTGAGGAGGCTAAGATATTTGTATTGTTAATTCTACAGGGAGTAGTCACAGCCTGGCGAAGATGTCTTGGTGGTCTCGACCAGATGGAGAAAAAAAGGGAAAGAGAATAGATTATCAAAGAAGTGAACCACTCTTCAGAGATGTCTCCTGTGAGTCACTAGATGTAACTTTACTGTAATCACTTATATGCCTGCAGAGCCTTTGTACAACTGATATCCACCACTGTATGGTCACTTTATGCTGGTAATATTGGTTGTAGTATATTGGTTTATATTCAGTAATGGTATGGTGTATTGTTCAGTCACTTTGTGGTGATGATATGTGATCATGGTGTGGTGTATTATTCAGTCACTATGTGGTGGTGATATGTGGTTATATTGTAATGGCATTATTCAGTCAGTATGTGGTGGTATTATTCAGTCACTATGTGGTGGTGATAAGTGATCATGGTGTGGTGTATTATTCAGTCACTATGTGGTGGTAATATAAGATTATGGTGTGGTGTTATTATTCAGTCACTTTGTGGTGATATGTGATCATGATGTGGCAGTATGATTCAGTCACTATGTGGTGGTGATATGTGGTCATGGGGGGGCAGTATGAGTCGGTCACGATGTGGTGGTGATATGTGGTCATGGTATGGCAGTATGAGTCGGGCACGATGTGGTGGTGTTATGTGGTCTTAGTAGGACATTGGTACTATGAGCCTTCTGATTTGGGTTTTGTGGGGCATTGTTATTTTGGTAACTGTATGACTATTATTTTGTAGCTTTATATGTAGAATATTGTTTTAAAGCCTTTTGTATTTTCTGGCTCTGGTTGATGGGGATGCACTGTGTTAAAGGGGGGGAGGTAATTCTTCACCTTGCCCTGAGTGCAATTTAGTCTAGGAACAGCCTTTATTACGTGGTACATGAAATGATACGCAGCCTTGAGATAGCTATGTAAAATAAAAAAGTTAAGGCTCTTGAATAGTGGTGAAGAAAAGTAGAACACTATCACCTAAAATCAATGTGTTAAAGAAAAAATTAAAGATGCTTTCCCATCCAAAACAATTATGGCATTTCTGGAGTGTATATCCACAGCTATAAATTCTTGCTTAACTGACCTGTAAAAATGGATTAATACACGCTAGCCAATAATGAACTATATATAGTTCTCTTGTGTGAAGGTCAATATCTAACCTGAAAATGGCAGCATGTACACGCAACACCTCTATCCTAAGGAAACACAACCCTTTAAAACTCCCACGACATAAACAAATTGGGTGCATGTAGTTGATGATGAAACTGCCTCTAGGGAAAAAAATTAAATAGAGCTAACCCAGATCAAATCAGAGGTGAAAACCACCTCTATAAAGTAAAAATCTGCAACAGAAGTCCAAGTTATTGCCTCGGATTTATGTAGAGGATTACAAGGAAAAACCTGACCTGTGAATATACTCCGAGAGTATTTGTAGCAATACAGTAATAAGGAGGAAAGGTAAAAATAATGACGATGTGTACAGCCACAGTAGTTGCGATGTTAGACATATTTCACTGAAAACATAACAATGTTTGCAATCCTCTTAATTGCTTAAGATAGAAGTCATATGATTCTCAACATAACCACAAAGCTTCCCCCATTACAGTGCAAGCCACATAGTATTCCTAATAGCAGTTCCAGCCACACAGTGATTAACTTCAAGGGGTATTCTCACCACAATGATTAGCTTTAACGTGTTGGGAAAGGTAAAAAAGACTATTACCAAATACATTGTTGTTTAGATTTTGCTTTGTTCAAGAGAAAAAGAAAATTGTATCTCCTCCTACAGTACACAAGTTTCTCTGGTTACTGACAACCACCTCTCCCCACCTTTCTCTGCACTGTCTCTTATCTGATTGATTCAAGCTGCTGTCAGCCAGTGTGCCCATGGTGAGTCCCTGAAAAGTCTTCTCTCTAACAATGAAGTTTGTTTATTTAACTAAATAAAAAAATCTTTCACTCTTTGGAGCTCTGTAACCTTGTGTACTACACTTTATAAATCTCCTGCACACAGGAGGGGTGAAATAAGGGGGGAAAATAAATATTTGATACACTGGCAATTTTGCAAGTTTTCCCACCTACAAAGAATGGAGAGGTAATTTTTATCGTAGGTACACTTCAACTGTGAGAGACAGAATCTAAAAAATATCCCAAAAATCACATTGTATGATTTTAAATAATGAATTTGCATTTTACTGAACATGAATGTATATGAAATAAGTATTTAATACATAACAGAACTTAATATTTGGTACAGAAACTTTTGTTTGCAATTACAAAAGTCAGACGTTCTTGACCCAGTTTGGCCCACTCCTCCATACAGATCTTTTCCAGAACTTTCAGGTTTTGGGGCTATCACTGGGCTACATTGAGTTTCAGCTCCCTCCAAGGATATTCGATTAGGTTCAGGTCTGGAGACTAACTAGGCCACTCTAGGACCTTGAAATGCTTCTAATGGAGCCAGTCCCTAGTTGCCCTGGCTGTGTGTTTCATTGTTCTGCTGAAAGACCCAGCCATGATCCATCTTCAATGCTCTTACTGAGTGAAGGAGGTTGTTGGCTAAAATCTCGCGATACCTGACCCCCTCCATCCTCCCTTCCATACGGTGCAGTCGTCATGTCCCCTTTACAGAGAAGCATCCTCAAAGTATGATGTTTCCATCCCCATGTTTCACAGTTGGGACGGTGTTCTTGGGGTTGTTCTCATCCTTCTTCATCCTCCAAACACGAGGAGTGGAGTTAATACCAAAAAGTTTTATTTTGGTCTCATCTGACCACATGACCTTCTCCCATGCCTCCTCTGAATCATCCAGATGGTCCGTGACGAACTTCAAACTGGCCTGGACATGTGCTGGCGTGAGCAAGGGAGCCTTGCATTCCCTGCAGGATTTTAATCCATGACCGCGTAGTGTGTTACTAATGGTAATCTTTGAGACTGAAGTCCCAGCTCTATACAGGTCATTGACCAGGTCCTCCCATGTAGTTCTGGGCTTATTCCTGACCTTTTTCAAAATCATCCGTGCTCCACAAGGCGAGATCTTGCATGAAGCCTCAGACCAAGAAAGTCATGTTGTGTTTCTTCCATTTTCTAATAATTGCACCAGCAGTTGTTGCCTTCTCACCAAGCTGCTTGTCTATTGTCCTGTAGCCTATCAAAGGGTAATGCAGGTCTACAATTTTGTCCCTGTCCCTTAAACAGCTCTTTGGTCTTGGTCATGGTGGAAAGGTTAGAGTGTAGAAAACCAGAGATCTAAATCAGGCGAGGCATTTATGTTGATGTGACTGAGCTTTTATAACCACCCAGAAGCTTTATGTATCTCCATGGAGATGTACACAGAGCACCTAATGATATCTCATGGTAACTTGTTAAGATGTTGCCTTATGTCCAACAGTACTAACTATTTGTTTGCAAAGTTGCTATCAGAATTAGAATTAAAGTCAGAATTAAAACGAGAGACAATTAACCCATCAATACATGGACAGGCCAAAACATAGATTATATGTATAGGTTTATATGATATGGAGCAGGATTTCATGGTAAATGGCTGAGTAAATCTTAGAAAGTGATACTGAAAATACTGCTGACCCCACACACACAATGGCTGACATTTTGCTCTGTACTGACACTGATACAGGGAAAACTGTTAATCACTGTATGAGTATGTTAACACGGCGTATTTGCGGGCCATATTTCGGGGTGTAATTGCGCTGCAATACACCTGAAGTACAGCCCACAAATTTGGTAAAATCATAGCACTCATTGATTTCCGGACGTTTTCCATGGTACACAGTACGCAGTGGGAGAAAGAAGTAAAAGTGCATGGAGTTGGGGCCAGAGCACTTAGAAGTACTTGCTGTCCAGCGTGTACTTCTAAAACGTCCTCGTATAGCGGCATGCACAGTGCACACTGCTATACACCAGGTAAAGGCCATCTGCACATACCCTATGTGAGTGGGATCAGCTCTACTGTCTCTCAAGCAGTCCAATCAGTATTTCTATGGTTTTTATTCAGAAGTTCTGCTCAATCATATAACCCTATGTATCACAAAACTCAGCTTCGCTCCCTCTATCACATACTGCTCTCAGATAGTGCAGCATAAACTAACTGACAGGTTCCCTTTACGGCGATTGTACCATCATCAAGGTTATACACAAAACATTACATATCATTTAGGTAAGTTAAATTATATATGCGTCATAGAAAATAACCTTCACATCAGCTTGTGTCTCTGCTCCTACGTCCCACTCCTCCACTCTTTATTTCATCAGCATTTCTGGTTAGTGGGCAAAACTTTGTGTTATTCATATCATTATTTCTCACCCAGATAAGAGAAAAAGCATCAGATGGTTGTAACTACTAGCAACAGAATGATTTAAGCTACATCAACTAGGCTATGTAGGTAAAAGCATTGTATAAACACTGTTCATATTGAGTAAATACATATGTGACTACCCATCTGTGCCCACCTCATTGAGCTGATCGTCTTGTAGTTCTAACTATGGTGCAGTGCCTCCACCTGAAACTTAATATTAGCTGCAGGTAGATTTTTCTTCTGCCAGGGGTCAACTCTGGAAACCGATGACTAAGCTCAGTACACACTCACTGAGTTAGGGATACAAGTTGGCAGATCTATTTTAACCTCTTCGTCACAGTCGGTCATAGTAATATAGCTCTTTGTTTTTTTCCTCCCCTGTCTTCCAAGAGCCATAACTTTTTTATTTTTCCATCTACATAGACATACGAAGGCTTTATTTTGCAGGACAAGATGTAATTTCCAATGGTGTCATTGACACAATAAAATATACTGGGAAAATCAAATAAAAATTCTAAGTGGGGTGTTTTTGGGGGTTTTGCTTTTACGGCATTCAATCTTCAGTATAAATGATGTGTTATCTGTATTTTGCATGTTGATTCGATTCCACATGCCAAATATGTTTTATTATGTTTTAGCACCCCTTTTTAAGGGCTGAAGTGTACTTTTTATTGGTACCATTTTGGGATAGATGCAACTTTTTGATCACTTTTTATTTCAATTTCTAGGATACATGAAATGACAGTGTTCAGCGTACGGAATAAATTATGTTATATTTTAATGGATCAGACTGCTATGGATGCAACAATAGCAATTATATGTAACTTTTTTATTATTTTATGCATTTATTTGTAAAATGGCAAAAGAGGGTTGATTTGAAAGTTTCATTTTTTATTTATTTTTATATTTTTGAAAAGTCTGGGCTCAGACCACACCCGGGGAGAGGTGCTGCTCCTGAACCAAGAGTGACTGCTCTCCAGACTCTCCCAACTGAGGGTGTGTCCCTCGGGCCTAATTAGAGGGCCCGGATGCCGCACCAATCAGCGGCGGTGTCCGGGCAGACCTTTTAAACCTCCTCAGTTCCTCCAGGCTTTGCCTGTCAAAGGTGTTCCCTTGTGTTTCCCCTGTTGTTCTGATCTGCTGTTGTCTTCCTGTGCTTCTGACCTCGGCCCGTTTCTTGACCTCTCTTGTTTCCTCTGATTTTGTACTGCGCTCCTGACCGTGTTTGGACTCCGGCTTGTTTCTGACCATCCGCTTGACTTACGTTTCTTGGCCTATACGTTCCCGTACCGTTGCCGACCCAGACTGGTTGACACTTGGTTTTTCCCTGATGGCCCTGCACTTAGTAGTGTAGGGACTGTCGTCCAGTTGGGGTCTGCCATCTAGGGCAGCACGCCAAGTAGGCAGGGACAGTGGGCTGGGTGGCAGTCAGGGTCCACTGCACCTCCCCTGATGTGACAGCAAAGTGGTGTTTAAAGATGTTGGTTCTAGCACTTCCTGCAGGGGGTAGGAAGGGTTAGAAATATATACATGCTGGTGATGGAAGCCTTCATAAGATCTCCATCCGCCATGTTAACATATTGGCACCCCCGTGCCAAGGGGGTGCCGACTGCAGTGTGAAATGGTGCCCGGCGCTGTTTCTCATTCATTTAGACTAAATAGTTGAAAAGCAGAAGTGGAGCTGACTCCATTCCATGCTCTTACCAGCAGGTTTTAGCTACAATTAGCAGCTGACACAAGCCTTCTATTTACTGAGTAATCCTAGACCTTTACCAACACTAGGACGTACCAAACAACCTGTATCAGTAAGGAGTTAAAAATGTAACAGGTAAGGTTGGAAGACTGCAAATGCTTAACAGCTATAGAGTCTAAAATCGTATGTCAGGCTTGACTGTGATTATTTTTACAGAACCCAATGATGGAATACCCCATATGTGTACCAATGTGTCTCTCATATACACAGTATCTCTCATACAGACTGTGAATTACTATATCTAGCAACAATACAACACTCAATACAATCACGATAATGCATATGCATTAAGAAATGGCTGCAACCTGTAATCACACCGTTTAACCGTTGGGGTCCAGTTGCGAGAGTCATTGGCTTACTTTGAGTGTTGTTGGTGCACATAAAACATGTCAGAAGTACTTTGAACAGTTCCCATTGATTATCTTTAATAGCTGATCACACAGTCCTCATGATATTCAATCACTCATTATGGCAGCATAGCTGTCCTCACACTGGATTTCATCTTGGGGCTGCCACCTGCAGGTGCTTGAATGCACATGGATAGGAAGCAGGATTCTGCAATGTGGAAGACTGCAATTTTGTAGGTAATATAGGTCATAGGCTGTCCCAGGAGTAGTCTCTCTGCAGTACAATGCGTGAATGTGTTGAAGTTGCTATACTTTATTTATTAGTAGTAAAGCTATCTGGCTTACCCTGTCGATGATTGCATGTGAAAAAATCAGTCTATATACTTTATTGACATATTTGTAGCATCGTATTACATAAAAAGGGCACAATCTCTTGAATGAACATTCAATATCAAATGTAATGCTAGTGCATTAGAAAGCGTTATGACAAACTTGCAATTACCCATACAGAGAGACTTTTTGAAAGGTTAGAACTGCATTGACGGAAAATAGCGAAATTTAAATCAAAATAATTGAATAGTACATCAACCGCTCTGAAACCAATATATTATTTACCAAGATTATATTTTGAAATAAATGCCACTTTGAAAAATGTTTGTTTCTGATTTTTATCTTATTTTTTTTCTGAGTGGTTCTCTGAACTTGATGAAAATGATAAGAATTTATGAACAGAGTAGGGTATGTCAAGATAAAGCCAAAAAAGTACACCCCAAGGAATAACTCATTAATCTTTTCCTGACACAACCCTATGTTGCTGGAATAAAAGACAGAGCCTGACTGTAATTTGGCCAATTATGGCTTCTGTGACATATCCTTCATGCTTCCACTCTATTTTTGTGCCCTTGGACAATTTCTTACCTTTGATAGATTATAAAAATATGAGAAATTTAATTTAATGGGCAACAAACAAATCATTTTGATTGTGTTTGATTTGGTTGAGTTGTTTTCTCCAGAATAATGTCAATTTGGAAAATACACCATAGGGAGAAGTTCAGAAATGCAGCATGCTGGAGTTACAGTAAAAGAAATAAATATGGTATATATCATATCATGTAGCCAATGTTTGGTTCTTGTGTTACATAACCTAATATGAATGTAAAAAGCTGCTGGTGTAAAACAGACCTGAAGCTGCCAATAAATATAAAAATAAATAGCCCATCCAACTACTTTAACAAAAAATGTATCCACTTAAATGGGTTGCCTCACTAGAGGCGTGCTCGGCTATACTTATAACTTCCATTGATTTCAATGTGAGAATCCCAACCACTTTTCTGTTCAAGACAGAGAAGTTTTGGGGATTGTTCTTGAGATAGGTGTATGTACTGTATGGTTGGTTTGAGATATATATATATAAATTTATATATATATATATATATATAATTATTATATATATATATATATTATATTAATATATTATATATTATATATATATATATTATTATATATATATATATATGCATTTGCTGTACATACACCTATCTCAGAACAAGCCCAAAACTTCATTACCGACATCTGGGAGAATTTCATGTCAACAGCGCCCTTAGAAACACATTTACTTAGACAAATTTGGTGAGGCGTTCAATACTTTTCTTTACCTGCTGTGTATGCATATTCACACATATATATATATATATATTATATATATATATATATATATATATATATATATATACATATGCATACACAGCAGGTATAGAAAAGTATTGAATGTCGGTAATAACCCATCAAATCCACACAGGCAAAGAAGTCAAACTATAGATGTCCATAAACGTAGTGATGTATAACAATGACAAACGACACAGGGAAAAAGAATTGAACTTACTGAAATTTATTTTATACTCCGTACAAAAGCCTTTGTTGGTGATGATAGCTTCAATATGCCTCATTTATGGAAACCTAGTTTCAGGTATTATTTTGGCCCATTCTTCAAATCCAGAAAGGTCTGTGGGCTTCTTCTATGAATTCTGAGCTTTAGTTCCTTCCATAGATTTTCTTTTGGATTCCGGTCAGGTGATTGGCTGGGCCATTCTAGCAGCTTTATTTTCTTTCTCTGAAATCATTGAGAGTTTCCTTGGCTGTGTGTTTGGGATCACTGTCTTGCTGAAATGCCCCCGCTCGTTTCCTCTTCATCATCCTGGTAGATAACAGCAGATTTTTTATCAAGAATGTAGCAGCACAGGCTGTGTAGGCACTGGGTGCGAGCTGCACATATAGCTCCATACACCATTCACGATCGCAGCAATAATCCTATATTTGGACTACAAGATGCAACCCCAGTTTTCTCTCAGATTTGGGGGGGGGGGGCGTGCGTCTTATATTCCGAAAAAAACGGAAAATAATTTTGTTAATCCAAATTAACCTAAAACGGGTAAGGTTTATTCTGATTTCATGTCAGATAGTGAGAAAAACATGTATATGTGTCTTTTTATATAGTGTATGTAAACTTCTGGTTTCAACTGTATATGCCATGCAGTTTCACAGAGACACAGCCAGATTTAGAATCACAAATGCTGTTCAGGTTGCGGGTGGGTCTATAACAGAAGTGGGCACATCAGCTCTGTTGTTCCTAACTATTCCAGTTACACTTTACAAATCTCTGAGAACAGCTTAAAGCAATGAGAGATAAAAGAGAGGTGGGCGAGAGAGATGGTCATGACCAGAGAAACTTGTGTGCTCTAAGAGATGGTAAAATCTTCTTAATCCCCTAACCAAAGAAAAATCAACAAAGCAATATAGTTAGAAAAAGTCTTCCATTACCCATCTCCACATTTTAAAAGCTAATCATTTTAGTGAGAAAACCCCTTTAACTTCCTCCCAACATTTGGCACATATCTAAGAAAAAATATCAAGAAGAGAATTTGCAGCAGACTCAGTTACAGCTGGCACCTGCATTCAGCAACTAGAATACTTAGAGTTGTGTGAAAACCCCCCAAAAATAAGAACTTATAGTGCAGTAATATTAAAGATTAGCAGTAACTATTTGTCACAATCCAGTGTGTGAACTACCAACAAATGCTGTTATATCGTATATTATAGCTCTGTTGGATCTGTCTCCTCACTTGAAAGTGGGTGGAGCTACAGTTGTTAGGTGCGCTCTCTATAATAACTACATTTCCCACAATAGCCTAATTCCCCCTCAGCTGAGCTGTAGATTCTATGTACTATATCCACACCACATTATTATATGTATATGTGTGTGTACAGCCTTCAGTCTCCTACCTACTCTGCAGAGCCGTCCCTCATACCACAAGTCTGTCAGACTGACTGAGCACAGCACATGCCCACATGCCAGTCAGCATAACCAGGAAGAGTCTTCCTTACTTCCTGTAGGACAGGTTTCTACTGAGGAAGTAGCCCGGTGGCCATTTTGTTCTTCTATAATGATTTTCCCCTAGACAAAACGAGAAGACTTTTCTAATCAAAGATATTTAGGAATTTTTTCATTAAGACATGTAGTTTCTGTATATAGTTATCTTTCTTTCTAGAGAACCCCTTTAAGGTCAGTGTGACATCTAAGCTGCTATAAAGTAGGGGGACACTCTATTCTTTACTCGATCAACCCCACCACCGTGACGTGATAACAGGATACAAGCAGACTGTGATGGCAGCAAAGGGAATAAGAAAGGCTCCCAGGCCTGCCATATTGCTCCACATATTACACCCTACCATAGGTAGGGTGCAAAGGGAGAACAATAATTATACATAGTACCGTATAGAGTACAAGAGATTACACCCCCTAGTAGACAAGTACACTACAGGGACTAAAAAATTAAGGAAAAATAAAAAATAAAAGTTTTAAAAATCTAGAAATTTAAAAAAAGAAAAAATTACAAAAAATTACAAACACCCACTGTTTTGTATTCTACATTTAAAATTTAAAAACAATAAAAAATTAAATATACTGTAATTTGTATCACAGCATCCATAAAAGTATTGTCTATTGAAACATAACCCTATCGATATGAACCAGCACCCAATATCAGTGAGAAGGTCCCATTTAACGATGAGAAGGCAAGGCCAGTAATAAAAATCTTCATATATTTATTTAAACATTCTTTAAAATCCATATAATCATTGTGCGCAAACTTGTGCAGTCATAACACATACCACAAATATTTGGGTCAGCACGCCATAGAGCTTAACACAGCTGTTAAATAGAGATCCGGAAACTACAGGTGCAAGTAATCAAGGTCTTAACCCTTACTTGTCCATCCATCAAATCCCTGCTTATTATTTTCTCTAACTAATTCTTCACAACTATTATTTTTCTGGATATAACTTTGGAGGGTGTGCCAGCAAGTAACATAGTTTTCTTAAACCTGCTTCTCAGAATTCAATTCTCTGTGCTACTTCCTGTCACCCACATCATGTGATCAACAACATCCCCATAGGGAAACTAATTAGAATTAAGAGGAATTGCAGTGATCCAGCTGAACTTTTGTCACAACAAAATAAAGTGTTGAATAGATTGACACAACAAGGATACACAGACAGTATCCTGCAAAGGGCTATGAACAAGTTGGGAAAAATATCACGTGAAGAACTAGTTAGAGAAAAAAATAAGCAGGGATTAGAGGGTGTTAGCAGGGATTAGCAGGGTGTTACGTTTTCCACCACTTACTCTCCACAATATAGATTTGTTGTAATAATGAAATAATAATAAACATTTGCCCATTTTGTATGCTCATCATAATTTAGGAAACACCTTGAAGGATGGAATTAGATTTGTCCCTAAAAAAAGCTCCTAATATAGGATCGATTATTTCTCCAAGTCTTTTCCTGAGCGCTGACCGTTGGGATAAGACTTGGCTGGCTTTAAAAGGCTAATTTCGGTGTGGACATACAGTTTGTCTAACGAGCAGTTATATGGATTCTAAAGACACTTTTGTTTCTTTTGTTACTAACAAAGTTACAAAATACGACAATATATCAACTGCAATACAAAAAATGTTATTTATTTCATTTCATGCATTACATGTCTTGTCCAATATGTGGGCTGCACATCCACAGCATTAAAAATCAGAATAAGACGCCACTTGTCAGACGCCAGGAAAGTAGTGTGGCATACTAACATGTCGGCAGTTTCCAAACATTTTATTGAGGTTCATGGGGGGGAATACTGCCTCCTTTCATTGCATGGGTATTGAAAGAGTATTTCCAACTAATAGGGGTGGTAATCTGAGCAGCAAACTATTAGATCAAGAAGCTAAATGGATCTTCAAGCTTGCTACTAGACAACCGCGGGGGGTCTGTACGTGAAATACGATTTACTATATCACTATTAATACATTGTATGGAATTACTCATATTGCAGATGTATAATTGACAATATTAGCATTAGATATATGCAATTATGCAAATAAGTTGACTAGGTGTATTTGTTTGATTTTATATCACATTTGTATGTGCAGTTATATTAATCTGGACAAGTAAGGGTTAAGAACTTGATTACTTGCACCTGTAGTTTCCAGATCTCTTTTTAACAGGTATATTTACGGAAAATGTGTCGGTCCAGCTGTGTTAAAGGGGTTGTCTCACTACAAGGATTGCTTTTTATGTTCAAGATCTCACAAAAACAAGTCACTTTGCAATATATGTCCATTAACAGTGTCATACCTATTCTGAGTTATCCCCACTTGTATGAGCTGCATCAGCTCCTCAGGTCGCTATAGCTACAGACCTGTTTGATCTCTTCTGATAGGCTGCCAGCACTGGTTGGTATAGCTACAGACCTGGCTTCTACTGCAGCCTAGTAGAAACTAGTAAACACACCCCTGAATTCAAGGGGAAACCAAGAAAACAGGATTGAGGTAAGATGAATCAATGTAGTGAGACAACCCCTTTAAGCTCTATGGCGTGCTGACTCAAATATTTGTGGTATGTGTTATAACTGCACAAGTTTGCGCACCATAATTATATGGATTTTAAAGAATGTTTAAATAAATATATGAAGATTTTTATTACTGTCCTTGCCTTCTCATCATTAAATGGGACCTTTTCATTGATATTGGGTGCTAGATTTAGTGTGGTTTAGATCAGAATCGTACCAGACGCAGCTCCTGGCAATCTCGTGCATCCTCCGTATGTGCAGAGTTTCCAGAAGATGTCGGGTAAGCTGATAACTTTAATTTCTATAACCCTATTGATCCCACGTGGTAAATGGCATAAAAAAAAATTTAACAACAGAATTGCAGTTTGTTTACCTTAGTCACCCTCCACCCGCTCTCCAAAGTGTGGTACCAATAAAAACTACACTTCAACTTGAAAAAACAAGCCATCACACTGGTCCATAGGTGGAAAAATAAAAAGGTTATTGGTCAGAGGAAACAGAGAAAAATTCTATGAAAACAAAATTTTTTAGCATAATTGTGTGTTTTTTTCCCATTGCACCCCTCAATGACTTTCTACTTTGGTATTCTAATACATTATATAATGTGTTAAATTGCACCATTAAAATGGCATATCAGATTTTCATCAGTATTACAAGGGCAAAGGTTTTACTTTTAATGTAGAGGCAAATGGGTCAAAATCCAGTGTCATCTTTAGCTTCTCTGGGCGGTACTTACCATGAGGAGGAGGTGCCAAATATGAGGGGAGGAGGTGCTAAATATGAGCAAAGGAGCTGATCCTATAAAGCATCTCAACAGTAAATTAAGGTGTGTGCTTAGATCTGGCCAGGATTCAGGAAAACAAATAAATTTGTATGTTTCCCCATGTTGTTGAGTCATTGGTCCTTAGAAAATAGTGGTAGATCTCCCCTGTGTTTACATGCTACACACTCAGAGTATGTTCACATAAAGGACTGTAATGCTGATTTTGGCATTAAGTGTACATGTTTTCTGTACTGTATTAGGCATGCATTATGGCAGAAATCCATTTACCAGTATTTGTTAATGGGGCTCTATATCAAACTGCATATTATAAACTACACTGCAGTCATTAAACCGCGTCAGGTAGGTAGGATACCGAATATCCACATTTAATGAGACTAAGCTGCAATTATAAACTGCAGTGAAATCTTCTGCATGCAAAGTCAAAATCCATGGCAGAAATGCAAAGGTAGTCCTTTAGCATCCCCTCCCCAACAGTCGACTCTACCAGCTCAGGAAGTCTCAAAGAGCGGGTCAAAATAGTGATCCTTTACTGCTGCCTGTGAAGAGTCTGATTTCAGCTGATTTTGGATCCTCAAGAGACCAAAGCTTTAATGATAAATTAGAGGAGAATTGTTTTACGTTATATTATGATACATATATCCTAATATACAGAAAAGGCAGCACTTTCTGGCAGGGTGCCAGTGAAAAAGGAGCTTGGCAAAAAGCCCCAAACTTGTAAAATAGCAAAAAACTTCCACAGCACAACTCCAGGTAGTGTAAGTAAAATTAAAAGCGTTTATTCCCACATTTCCGACATTTTGGCTCCCTCACAGAGCCATTTTCAAGTGCAAATCAGTACAAATCACATGATATATAAAGAGACAACAATCAAAACATCTCATTATCCATAATTAGTGAATTACAAATAAGTGCATTATGAAAAGTGTAAACAAAACATATAGTGCAAAAATAACATTTTAAGAGGCAATATTATAATAAAAATAACATTACCAAGAATAGTTACAGTGTCACAAATTAACTAAAATTACCTGAATTAATTAATTAAAAGTAAAAACAAATAAAACGGCGGAGACTACTGATGCTTACCCATAATCAAGAATATAAATGTCAGCTGTAAACAGATACATGACTGCGGCATTCTTAACTAAGAACTGCGCAAGACCGGAAGGCGAGTCAATGCTGAAGCCGGAAACCAGCCAAGCATCCTTAACAACCTCATTCACGGAGCTACATTATGAGCTCGCGCAAAACCGGAAGTCGCCTGCACATATCCGGCCATAAGACTCGCAACCAGCGCGTCCTTGAAGACCAAACTCAACTATCATAGGACGCGTCTGGCGAATGTCAATTAGACATAATAGATCACAGCGGCCATCTTAAAAGAGGGCAAAGGCTCACTATATAGTCACTAGTTAATGGGATGGAAAATCATAGCGAGGAAAGCGCCCCAAAACAACCCATGAAACATGGAAAGCAAAAGGGCCCTGATAGACACCAAGTGCAGAAAACTCCATAATGTGGAGAAGACACACCAAGAATCCAAACACACCAATCAAAATCCATCCATACGGTGACTCCTCACCTTCAATATATATCAAACAGACCCATTAGAAAATTTTAAATAAAAAAAACTGTGCTGCACAATAAGAACGCTGCAGCATAAAAAACTTTATATCAACACTATAATAAACAATAAATAGATTCAGGTAAGCGCCATAGAAACCGACCAGATAATGCAACAAAGGTGATGTGATAATCTGAAAAAAAGGAAAAAGAAAAAATGATTATACAAAAAATTAATTTGCAAAAAACTCCATGTTTAAGAATAAGAGGTAGAAAACATCAGGATAACTAAAGGCAAGCCTACTTTAACATTCCGGGTAACACTTTATAATCCACATTGAATGAAGAGTAGAAAATGTTGTCCAGCTTCCAAATACATTTTCTACTCTTTATTCTATATACTACACATTGCCTCTGCAAGTCCTTGCATCCATTGGATTGATGAGCTGGCTTTTTTTTTTCTGTTATAATTCAACCCATAAGGTTTTAAAGCCCAGGTTTTAAAAATCCACTCCAGTTCTTTTTTCTTAAGTAAAATACTACGATCACGCCCACATCTAAGAGGAGAAATATGATCAACTGCCATACATTTAAGATCCCATTCATTATGCCCAGCCTCCAAAAAACATTTGGAGACTGGCAAGTCCAACCTCTTTTTCCGTATAGAATACCTATGATTGTTAAATCTAGTTTTGAGATCACATGTAGTCTCTCCAACGTAAATCAGATTGAAGGACACCATAAAATGTAAACAAATCAATCCGAAAGACATGTTAGATGAAAATTAATTCTGAAAGACTTTCCAGGATGAATAAATTGTTCCCTTTTACCACAATCCGACAATTAACACAATCTAAACAAGGGAAAGATCCAAATCGAGGATTTCCAAAAAATGGCTGACGGGGTCTCGATGTTTAAACAAAATTTTTTACAAGTCTATCATTAAAGGCATAGATTGAAATTCTGGAATATCACTAAAACTATGGCACAACTATGCCAATGGTTTTTGAGAATACTAGAAATCCTAGAGCTCAAGTTATTAAACGAAGAAACAAAAGCCACCCTCAGCATATAAGCCTTAGATCTAACTTGTTTACGCGCATCATCCGAAGTCATCCTACTGATGCGGGTAACATGCCTAGAAATAACACTATAGGGATAACCTCCCTCAAAAAAACGTTTAGACATATCCACTACAGTTCTTTGCCAAGCATCCTCAGTATCCACAATGTACCTAGCCCATAACAATTGACTAAAAGGTAACGATCTTCGCATATTTACCAGATAAATACTACTAAAATGAAAAAGTGTATTCCTATCAGTTTCCTTAACGTACAAATCAGTCCTTAAAGGAGATTTATCGCTTCATCAGTTTGTTTCATTGTACTTTCAGTTTCTCAGCTAGTCAAATCCAGGGGCATTTCTTCCCCTCCCAGCTGGGTGTTTCTTAACTGAAGGGGGATGATATCACCCCCCCTTCACTGTTCGTGCTCGCTCCTGAGTCAGTGTTTTTGTTTGAGATCAGTGGGAGGGGATAGCACATCCCTGCTCTTCACCCCCTCTCTCTCTGAGTCCACATGTCACTGTGTCATTCCTCTCCCTATGAAGTCTTATTTTGTAAGAGCTGTTTGTTTACATATCACAGGCCTGCATTCAGTCTAGACAGTCTCCAATGAACTCATCCAGAGCGCACAGATCTGTCTCCCTTCTATGCAAACAAATTCAGACACAGCGTCCCAACAGTATTCGTAGATCATGTAGAAAGCATAGGATGGCAAGCCAGTATACGTTAAAAAAATGTATACCTTTTATTGTGATCAACTTTAAAAGCAGTAGAAAGACGTATTATAGCAGTATAAACCACTGACAGTGGTCGACAGTGTGCAGCCGGATGTTCTCACAACAAGGACCGACACGTTTCGGTGACGTGCACCTTATTCCTGGTCTCCCTTCTATGTTTACACGCAGGAGCATTAGGCACCGAGCACAATTCTGCTGTTTTCTGATTGTCGAAGCAGCTGCAGTGTTACTGTGGAGCTGCTGGATGTGCAGAGTGAAATGTTGCCGGCCCCTTATTCTGAGTGAGAGAGCAGGAATGCACGATCCTGTGAATATGACCAGGGGCCAGACAGAATGTAAATTAGTAGAGCTGTCAGCCAATGAAATGAAAGGAGGTGGAGTCCGACCGGCACTGGGGACCAGTGTTTACACAAAACGAAGATAAGGGAGACAGTGAAAACAAGACGGCTTTGCAAATGACATCCAATTGCAAAGTTGATTGTTTTCACTGTTCCCTTATTCTGAAGATGTAATGATACAACCCCTTTAACTCATTTCCATAAGCAAAAACCTTAGTATCTAAAAAAAAAAAGTCAAACTCTCCAATGAAAACAACAAAGTAAACTGAATTTTAGGAAGAACATTATTCAAAAAACAATGAAAATCCAAAAGTTCAGACTCAGTACCTGTTCAAATTAAAAATATGTCATTGATGTATCTCCACCACCTGAGCACCTTACTAAAGTGAGGCAACACATAGATAAAATCCTCTTCCAGCACAGTCATAAGAATATTTGCATAAGTGGGGGCAAAATTAATGCCCTTAGCTGTTCCACTAAGTTGTAAATAAAACGTATCCGCAAATTGAAAATAATTGCATGTAAGTACTAGCAATAACAAAGCCAACAAAAAATTCTTGTCTGCATCAGAAAAATTAGCTTTCTGTAAAATACCTTGAACCGCAAAAATACCCCAATCATGGTCAATGGAGGCGTAAAGACTTACGACATCAAATGCACCAACCGGCCACTTAACCAAACTCAATTTACTGTAATTGCCTCTTAAATTTTGTTTACACATTGCACAATGCACTTTATTATAATCCACTAACTATGGATAATTGGATGTTTTCATTGTTGTCTCTTTATATATCATGTGATTTGTTTTGATTTGCACTTGAAAATGGTTCTGTACTTACACTGCCTGGATTTTTGCTGCGGACATTTTTTGCTATTAAAGATATATATATATAATGTTTCCAGAAGATGATATGTCATTTTTAAATTAGAACCTTATATTTGTTTTATAGAAAACAATACATAGAAAATGTAGAATATGGTAAAGGAGTCAGATTTCAAGATGTTGTTAATATGGTACTGTTAGTAGCAAAAAAACAAAGTAAATTAACATATTGCATAACTGTATCTTCCACCTCAGTGGACAAAATAGTCAAAGATTTAAAGTGGTTAAGATTGTCAAGGTCGTAAAGCGACAATGGATTTTCTGTTCCCACTCCGGTACTCCAAATCAGTGTCTAAGTGCACGGGCCGGCCAATGAAAGAAAGAGCCAGACACGTTGTTCCGATTCAATCTTATCCATGCACTACTATCTTTATTCAGGGCGGTACCCATATTTATACGAGTAGAAAAAAGGGGGCGTGGGCGCATGCGCAGTGGGACAGTCCATAGGAAGGGGTTGAGCACAAAGTTCTCTATTGGTTCAAAGTCGTTGCCAGGCAGATGTAACAGCCAGTGCTTCTTGGGACATGTAGTCGAAACTCAGTTGCTTGTTGGCAGGATATACACGTGGAATCGCGGCCATCTTGAATGCCTCAATTCTGCACAGTCATCGTCCTCAAATGGATATATGGATATCTGTATGATCTTATAAGGAGGAAAGCTTGGTATTTTCTTATAAACAAACTTTAGCTTATTGAAACACACATGTACACATATTAGCATTAACCCTCACAAGATCATAAAACTAAGACTAGGATTCTGCAAATGTTAGAAATCATAACTTATTCTTCCTTACATGAGTTTCATAAGTAATTTTTGTTTAAAAAAGAGAGAGAGAGATTTTAACAAAATATATATAACAAAAATATGTATAAAAATTTGGCGTCAAATAATGCAAAAGTTCTGTATATGTCACTGGTTAAAAGATTCCAAACTCTATCAAGACAACTCTTTGATAACAGAAACTGGATGTCAAGCTACTAAGTTGCTATAACTAGAAACTATGCCATAGGCCTAAGATAAGTTAAAAAAGAAATGAAAGTGCTCACCATCATCTGCAAGTATGAATGGAGAGTTGAGACTCCCCAAAAAGAATTCCTATGATGCACGGCAGGAAATCATACATGAATAATAATAATAATATTTATTTATACAGCGCCAATATCCCACAGCACTTTACAATTTAGAGGGTATAGGTACAGAAAAAAAAACTATTTACAGATCAGACACAAGGGGTGAGGGACCTGCTCGCAAGAGCTTACAATCTATAAGGGTGTATGGGTGAGAAGGATGAGAGGTGCTTGGTTTACAATGGTCCAGCTGTGTTACATAAATATGGGGTGGTTGACATAAAAACTGGGTGAGCCTGCCACTCCGACCGTACATCTATATATAGATAAGTGCCTGTGAGTTCCCAAGTGTAAGGAGTGACAGAAATATGTGTGGTAGAGAGTGGGGGGTTTGCATTTAGGGATCTTGGTAGGCTTGTCTAAGAAGATGTATTTTCAGGGCACTCTTAAAGCTATGAGGGTTATGAATGTGCCTGATCGTATGCGGTAGTATGTTCCAGAGAACTGCAGCACATGTGAAATCTTGCAGATGGGCATGATAGGTTTGGATGATTTAGGCATGTAAACTGATATAATCAGCAGAGCAGAGAGACCAGGTATTGTGGTAGACAAAGATAAGGCAGGAGAGATAGGGAGATACAGCGCTGTGGAGATATTTATGTGTGAAAGTGATGAGTTTATGTTGCAACCACTGCAGTGACTGACACAGAATAGAGGCATCAGTATGGAAAGAAAGATGAGCCTGGATGCTGCAATGAGGACAGATTGGAGAGAGGAGAGTTTGCAGAGAGGGAGATCGATAAGTAGGAAGTTAAAGTAGTCAAGACAAGAAGGAATAAGAGCAACAATGACAGTTTGAGTTGTTTCCACAGTTAGAAAAGGACGGATTCTGGAGATGTTCTTTAGGTGCAAGTGACAAAAGCGGGAAAGGGAATATGGATATAGTGAGTGAAGGACAGATCAGAATCTCGTATGACCCCAAGACAGCATGCCTTCTGTCTAGGAGTTATGGTAGTACCACACAAACAAATATAGCAGAGGGGAGGGGGGGGGGGGGGTTAATAGATGGCGGAATGACAAGAAGATCAGTTTTAATGAGGTTTAGTTTTAGATAGAAGGATGACATGATGTCAGAGACAGTGGATACATAGTCACTGGTGTCTTGTAGCAGGGCAGGAGTGATGTCCAGTGTAAAACCTTGATGTCCAGTGTAAAGCCTTGTGCTCTGGCACCACTTCAGTTAAAACGATAAATTTTGTTCACAAAATATATTGAAAACACATGGCTCCCATTATCTCTAAGATAAATTATAATTTAAAAAAAAATCTAGATAGTTGACCTTTTTTTGTAATTGAGCCCAGGACAGGCCAAAAGACAGGAAAAGAAAGACAGTGAGCCCTAGGGCTAGGTCACCCAAAACTGACCCTGCCTGCTTGCCGACCCAACCCTAAGCAGTCAGCAACAACTGGCTGATGTTCCCTCCTCTAGACAAGGTGGAACAAATAAAAAGCAAGACAAACAAACACAAGGAACACCAGGAAGAAACAAGACAACACGGAAGTAAAGAGGACAGAAAAAGAGGTAAGCAAACCAAGCAATTAGAATCCGAAGAAACTCCAGCTCTAGTTACCAAAGACTTTTGCAAGTGAAGTCCCAGTGCACAAGTGGACTTATAATGGAATGCCAGTCCCAGTCCAGAGGGTCAGGGGCGTAGCTACAGAAGGTGCAGCGGTAGCAGTCGCTACTGGGCCCTGCAGCATCAGGGGGCCCAAAAGCCCTTCTGCCACATAACAAGGCACCAGTATTGCAAATGGCGCATGGTAACTGGGGGGCCCCTTTTCACTTTTTGCACTAGGGCCCAATAGCTTGAAGTTATGCCTCTGCAGAGGGTGACCGGTCCACCACATCCAGACAACACAGAGCACAGACTGGTAAGGAATAAAGATGGTAACTGTCAATTCCCACTCAGTGTAAACTATCTGCAGCCTAAAACTAGGGCAAGCAGAAGTAACCAGACGGGTGTGGTGAAGAACCTGTTAATCACCACATACAGGCAGTGTTCAGACCAGTACAAAGAAAATATACAATGCAGGCCCAAAAGCACAGTCTCTACCATACTTTATGGACAGAGGATTGCACTGAGACCTGAATAGGCATGGTCATTACATTTTTGTTAGGAGTTAAAGGGGTTTTCTCACCATGCTGTTTCACGTAGCCACAGCCAGCTTCAGACTCACACTCCCTAGTTAGGCTGTGGGTGGTTCTATAGCAATGATTGGCATTTCATTTCTGCTGTTCCTAAATAGTCCAGTTACAGTGATATGCAAGAATCTATAGTGCACAAAGCTACAGAGCTCTGTCGGAGAAAATATAGGGTTAAGTGACTTCTCCATTATTTACTAAGTTTTAAATGTTAATATTTCTAAGACTTAGAAGGAATTTTACCTTGATCTGCTAGCGTGTTTTAGCCTTGACGTATTTATAGAGACAACACTTAGTTCTTAGTTAAATGCAGGGTGGGCCATTTATATGGATACACCTACATAAAATGGGAATGGTTGGTGATATCAACTTCCTGTTTGTGGCACATTAGTATATGGGAGGGGGAAAACTTTTCCATATGGGTGTTGACTATGGTGGCCATTTTGAAGTCGGCTATTTTGGATCCAACTTTATTTTTTCCAATGGGGGGGGGTCATGTAACACATCAAACTTATTGAGAATTTCACAAGAAAAACCATGGTGTCCTTGATTTTAACGTAACTTTATTCTTTCATGAGTTATTTACAGGTTTATGACCACTTATAAAATGTGTTCAAAGTGCTGCCCATTGTGTTGGATTGCCAATGCAACCCTCTTCTCCAACTCTTGACACACTGATAACAACACTGCAGAAGAAATGCTAGCACAGGCTTCCAGTATCCATTATTTCAGATGCTGCACATCTCATATCTTCATAGCATAGACAATTGCCTTCAGATGATCCCAAAGATAAAAGTCTAAGGGGGTCAGATCGGGAGACCTTGGTGGTCATTCAACTGGCCCACGACTACCAATCCACTTTTCAGGAAACTGTTCATGTGGGAATGCTTGGACCTGACACTCATAATGTGGTGGTGCACCATCTTTCTGGAAAAACTCAGGGAACCTGCCATCTTCAGTGCATAAAGAGGGCAACACATCATCATGTAGCAATTTCAGATATCCAGTGGCATTGAGGTTTCCATTGATGAAGAATGGCCCCGCTATCTTTGTACCCCATATACCACACCATACCATCAATTTTTGTGTCCCAATAGTCTTGGAGGGATCTATCCACTGTGGGTTAGTGTCGACCAATAGCGGTGGTTTTGTTTGTTAACTTCACCATTCACAAAAAAAGTTTGCCTCATCACTGAACATAATGATGTGTGTAAACTGAGGGTCCTGTTCCAATTTTTGTTTTGCCCATTCTGCAAATTCAGTGCACTGATCTGGGTCATCCTCATTGAGATGCTGCAGCAGCTGGATTTTTTAAGAGTGCTATTTGTGAGTAGCTAATATCTGCTGAAGGGATGTTCGACTGATGCCACTCTCCAGTGACATGCGGTGAGTGCTACGCTGTGGGCTCTTGCTGAATGAAGCTAGGACAGCCACTGAGGTTTCTTCAGTTTTCTTGTGTCCACATTTTGGCTAATCCAACACTGAACCTGTTTCACGAAATTTGTGACATCAACACAATTTCTGTCCGCTTCTCACGTGTTAACCTCTGCAACATGTCAATGGCTGTAAACAAAGAGAAACTTGTATAACATGAAAGAATAAAGTTACATTAAAACCAAGCACACCAATTCTCAATAAGTTTGATGTGTTACATGACCCTTTTCCCATTAAAAAAAAAAAATGGATCCAAAATGGCCAACTTCAAAATGGCCACCATGGTCAACACCCATCTTGAAAAGTTTCCCCCTCCCATATACTAATGTGCCACAAACAGGAAGTTGATATCACCAACCATTCACATTTTATTTAGGTGTATCCATATAAGTGGCCACCCTGTACAATTGTTTATATTTTCCAAAAGAGGAATTCATTAATTAATTGTTGTCACTTATCTAAAGGTATTCTAGCCCAACTGTTCCCATATTGATTGGCTTTTCTCCCTCCAATTTCTAATCACTCATAGTACATTGTTGGATGATTGCGGTAACATTTCATTACTTAATCTTCTAGGATCATTAAAAAGGTCCCCCAGATTCTTTAGCCGCCCCCGATAATAAACAATCCATTTTCCCAGTATAAAATAATTAAAACAATGGTTAGACAAGTAGTTTTTCTTATTTTAATTAAATACTTGTCATGGCCATGCCTGTTCAAGCCGCACGCAGTCCACTGTCTGTAAGGTATGGCAGAGATTTCACTTTTGGCCATGATTTGTACCTAAATTGTGCATGTTCTTTGCACTGCCTGAACACGGTCTCATTCTGTGCTAACAGGGGTGTGATTGACTGGTCCCTGTCTGGTTCTCTGATAGTCCTAAGGCAGGGCTGCAAATTGAACTTCTTGAGTGGTGAGTGACAGCTGCCTTCACCACTCACCTGTCTTGCCTGGTTGTCTGTGTTTGGTGTGGTCTGCATGTCAGAGGGTTGGTCCAATTATGTCCTGGAACCTCCAATTATGTCCTCATGCCTCCTGACCCAGCCTCAGTCTGAGATTGTGTTGAATCAACGGCTGAGGTGGGATATACCTCGCCTGTGATTGCTTTTGTATTCTGGCTAGATTTCCCCCTGAAACCTGAGTTTGGTTTGTTTCTTCTGTTTTTTGCACTCTCTGTTTTTCTTTGGTATCGCAAACTCTACTGACCTTTGACACCAAAATGGTAAGGAGGAGAAGCAGCCTGTGGAATAAGGACAAAGGTAAGTATGGCTGAAAGAAAGGTCCAGAGCTCAGGAAACATGCAAATACATAGGACAGCTGCTACAAGTAGGCGCTGACAGTCTCGTATTTTCGGCATCTTAAAAAGACAACCACAAATGCATGGAGCCCAAAATCAGAATTGGGAATAATGAAGGCAGTGAATATGCATGAGACATGGCAGGGTGCAGAGGCAGGCAAAGGCGATTTGCATGTCTATTTTTATAGGCAGAGACCAAAGTAGTAAATACAGGAGTAAAGGAGGCGATAAGGAAATAGACAGCAGAAGAGACAGAGCGGAGAATGGAGAGTAAGATAGAGAACGATGGGAAAAAGAGTATATGGCCTGAGAGTAGAGACCAGGGGCGTAACTAGAGAAGCCTGGCCCCATAGCAAACTTTTGGATGGGACCGCCACCTCCCCCTTCGCCTCGTTGACCACGAACATTTACCGGAACCTCTTAAGTCACACAGTTACTAGTTGATAAAGAATTGAATACCTCATCATAGATATCACCATCATACTGCTACCAAACAAATCCACTATACCCAGACTAACATTACCAATAGGATCCAATTATATCACCAGAACACGACTGCAAATTACCACCAAATAGTGACTGAATAATACCCCCATACTATCACTGAATAAAGATCAATACTACCGCCATATAGTGATATATTCCAGTGTACACAGGTGCCCTACAGACTGTATATTACCACCATACAGTGACCATATAGTGATAGATACATGTACACAGGCTCTGCAGACATGTAAGTGATTACAATGCAGTTACGTCTTGTGACTCACAGGTGACATTTGTCTGATGAGTCATTGACTTTCCACTTTGTTCTGCATCCGATCCAGACCGCCATGATGAGTTTTGCCAGTCACCACTCGTCCCTACAGATTTGGACACAAATATCTTAGAATCCTCACTTTTTCAGTACCTAACTCCCCGCCCCCCACCTCTGTACAAACTTCCCAGGGATGTGAGAGTGGGTACAGGCCAGAGGTTAGTAGCCCAGTCTCCTAGAGGGGAGGAACAGAGGATTCACCCCCTGGAGATTGTGTTACAGCTATGGTCTGTATCCTTCTGAATCAAATTACCAGCTAGACCCCATTAGATAGGTTGGTAGGCCTAGGTGGGTGGGTAGGCAATACATAGGCCCCAGGTAGGTAGGTAGATTGGTCCTAGGTAGGTTGTCAGAAGTTAGGCAGGTCTCAATTAGGTAGGCCACAGGTAGGTAGGTAAATTGGCCCTAGGTAGGCAGTAGTTAGACTCAGAGTTAGAAAGGCAGCCTCCGGGTAGGTAGGTACACTGTAGGTAGGCCTCAGGTAGCTAAGTATGTAGTAAGTGGGCCACAAGTAGGCTGTAGGTGGGTAGTACATAGGCCTCAGGTATGTAGGCACCATGTAGGTAGGTAGATTGGTCCTAGGTAGGTAGGCAGACAGTAGTTAAGCCACAGGTAGGTAGGCAGCTCCCAGGTAGCTAAGTAGGCTGTTGCTAGGCCCAAGGCAGCTAAGTAGACAGTAGGTGGACCACAGGTAGGCTGTAGGTGGGCCCAAGGTAGCTAGGTAGATAGGCTAGAGGTCGGACCCACATAGATAGGGTATAGATGGGTCCCACATAGGTAGGCAGATAAATAGGCTATAGGGGACCCCAAATAGGTAGCAGGCTTTAGGTAGTCTATAGGGGCTATAAAGGTAGGCAGGCAGGGTTTTAGGTAGCGTATAGTGGCCATATAGGTAGGCAGACAGGGTTTAGGTAGCTATAGGGTCCCCATTTAGGTAGGCAGTCAGGGTTTAGGTAGCTCTAGGGGCCCATATAGGTAGTCAGGTAGGGTTTTAGGTAGCTACAGGGGCCTATATAGGTATGCAGGGCTGTTTAAAAAAAATAAGAAATAGCTTACTTACCTCTCTCCACACTCCTCCAATGATACGCGCTCCAGTCTCTGTGCTTAGCGTGGGCGGCACGATGATGTGACGTCAGCACTGTGGGCCAGTGCCTGGTAGGCTTGAGACCTAAGGCTTTAAGGCCTATCAAGGAGAATATGAGAACGTACCCGTGTGTTCAGAGGTAGGATGCGCCGGGCCCTGCAGCTCCACCCCGTTGGCACTGAACTGTTATGTTTATTGCCAGCGGGCTCAGGATCAAAACTACCGAGATAGCAGACATGGTAGCGGCTGCCCCGGGGTATATTGCAGTGAGAAATAAGTATTTAATCTCTCTGACAAATAAGACTTAATACTTGGTTGCAAAATCCTTGTTGGCCAGCACAGCAGTCAGATGTTTTTGGTAGTTGATGATGACGTTTGCGCTCATGTCAGGAAGAATTTTGGTCCACTCCTCTTTGCAGATTATCTCTAAATCATTAAGATTTTGAGGCTGTTTGGCAATTCGGAGCTTCAACTCATTTCATAAGTTTTCTATTGGATTAAGGACTGGAGACTGGCTAGGCCACTCCCTGGAAGACCAAGCCGTGACCCATTTGTAATGTCCTGGCGGAGGGAATAATAATAATAATAATAATCTTTATTTCTATAGCGCCAACAAATTCTGCAGCGCTTTACAATTTGGAGGGTGTAGGTACAAACAAAAGACAGACGTTACACAGTGAAAGCTACTTACAGATGAGACACTAGGTGTGAGGGCCCTGCTCGCAAGAGCTTACAATCTATGAGGGTGCCTGGAAGAGACAACAGGGGAGAAGTGCTAAATTTACAGTGATCCAGTCTTGTTTCATCAATATGGGTGGTTTACATAAAAATTGGGTGAACCTGCCACCATGACAGTACATCTGTATATAGATGAGTGCCTGTGATTGCCCTAGTGTAGGGAATGACAGACGTGTGTATGATAGAAGGTGTGGGTTAGCAATAAGGGGTTTTGGTAGGCTTGTCTAAGAAGATGTATTTTCAGGACACTCTTAAAACTGCTACGGCTAGGATTGTGCCTGATGCTACGTGGTAGGATGTTCCAGAGAATTGGTGCAGCACGTGCAAAATCTTGAAGACGGGCATGGGAGGTTAGGATGATTGTGGTCTTAAGTTTGATGTCCGTAGCTGAGCGGAGAAAGCGGGCAGGGTGGTAGACAGAGATGAAGGAGGAGAGGTATGGGGGTGCAGCGCTGTGGAGTGCTTTATGGGTGAAAGTGATTAGTTTATGCTGTATTCTGTACTAGATGGGCAACCAGTGCAGTGACTGACACAGGGTAGAGGCATCTGTATAGCGGCTGGAAAGAAAGACGAGCCTGGCTGCTGCATTCAGGACAGATTGGAGAGGGGAGAGTTTGCAGAGTGGGAGACCGATAAGCAGGGAGTTACAGTAGTCAAGACGAGAAAGAATAAGAGCGACAATGAGAGTTTGAGCTGTTTCCACAGTGAGAAAAGGACGGATTCTGGAGATGTTCTTGAGGTGCAGGTGACAGGCGCGGGCAAGGGATTTTATATAGGGGGTGAAGGACAGATCAGAGTCTAGAATAACCCCAAGACAACGGGCCTGCTGCCTAGGTGTTATGATGGTTCCACACACTGAGAGAGAAATAGCAAATGGGGGTTGGTTAGTAGATGGGGGAAAAACAATAAGTTCAGTATTAGTGAGGTTTAGTTGGAGATAGAGAGAGGAAATGATGTCAAAGACAGCGGACAGGCAGTCACTGGTGTTTTGTAGCAGGGCAGGAGTGAGGTCTGGGGAAGAGGTGTATCATTGGGTGTCATCAGCATAGAGATGGTACTGGAAGCCAAATCTACTGATGGTTTGGCCAATGAGGGCTGTATAGATTGAGAAGAGGAGAGGACCAAGAACCGACCCCTGAGGGACCCCAACAGCAAGAAGGAGAGGAGAAGAAGTAGAACCAGCAAATGAGACACCGAAGAAGTGGTCTGAGAGGTAGGAAGAGAACCAAGAGAGAGCGGTGTCCTGGAGGCCAATGGCACGAAGCATGCTGAGGAGAAGATGGTGATTAACAGTGTAAAATGCTGCAGAGAGATCCAGCAGAACCAACAACGAGTATTTACCCTGAAATTTAGCAGTGTGGAGGTCATTAGGGACTTTAACTAGAGCAGTTTCTGTGGAGTGTAAAGTGCGGAAACCTGATTGCAAAGGATCGAGAAGAGGATTGTCAGAGAGATAGCGGATTAAGCAAGAGTAGACCAAGCGTTCCAAGAGTTTAGAGATGAAGGGCAGGTTACAAACTGGTCGGTAGTTGGCAGCGCAGGATGGGTCCACGGGGGGCTTTTTTAGTACAGGGGTTATAGTAGCCTGTTTGAAGGAGGATTGAAAGATCCCAGTGGAGAGAGAGAGGTTGAAGATTGCAGTAAGGTGAGAGAGGACAGCTGGAGAATTAGACTGACAAGGTGGGAGGGAATAGGGTTACTAGAGCAGGTGGTGGGGCGAGCAGACAAGAGAAGCCTGGATCCTTCTTCTTCTGTTGTTGGGTCAAGGTCTGGGAACAGATTAGAGGACGTGCGGGGAAGGACATGACTGGTATTATTTGGGGATTGCGATGTGATGTTTTGCCAGATTCTTTCAATTTTGTCTTTGAAGCACAGAGGTCAGTGACCGGGGCCTGAGCTTTGGGCCTGGGAGGGAGTGGAAGGTATTAAACAGGCGTTTTGGGTTGTTGGGTAAGGTTGAGATAAGGGAGGGGAAATATTTTTGTTTGGCGCAGTGAAGGGCAGTGTGGTAAGTTCTGAGCATGAATTTATAGTGGAGAAAGTCTGCAGGTAGCTTTGACTTTCTCCACAGACATTCAGCACACCAGGAACAGCGCTGCAGATGGCAAGTCAGAGGCGTGCGCCCAGGCTGCCAGCGTCTGACTCTGGTGGTGCGATGTGTGAGTGGTGGCAATATGTCCAGGGTGGTTGAGAGAGTTTCATTGTAACATTTGACAACCAGGTCAGGACAGGAGAAGGAGGAGATTGGGGGCAGTGAGATCTGTATGGTGTCTGTGAGTTCCTGGGTGTTAATAGAGCGGATATTTCTGAATGGGTGAAGGGCCGGTGTGTTCATAGAGGGCTGAGAATTATTGATAGCAAAAGAGATAAGGTTATGATCAGAGAGAGTGTAAGGAGAATTAGTGAGGTTAGAAATTGATGAGAGACGACAGAAGACCAGATCAAGAGAGTTCCCATCCTTGTGGGTGGGAGAGTCTGTAAACTGCGAGAGGCCAAGGGAAGAGGTCAGTGAAAGAAACTGAGAGGCAGAAGGAGACATGGGGTCATCTATGGGGATGTTGAAATCGCCCATGATGAGTGTGGGCATTTCAGAAAATAGGAAATAAGGGAGCCCGGCAGCGAAATGATCCAGAAACTGGCGGGGAGAGCTGAGAGGTCTGTACACAACTGCGACTCTGAGAGAAAACGGCCAGAAGAGTCTGAGGGTGTGGCGCTCAAAGGAGGGGAAAGTGAGGGAGGGTGCGGGAGGAATGACCTGGTAAGTGCAGTGTGGAGAGAGAAGTATGCCAACTCCTCCACCCGGCCTGTTCTCAGGTCTGGGGGTGTTGGTGAAGTGTAGGCCGCCATAGATTAGAGCAGCAAGGGAAGCAGTGTCAGAGTGCTGTAGCCATGTTTCTGTGAGAGCTAGCAGGTTGAGGGATTGAGAAAGGAACAGGTCATGAACAGCAGTGAGTTTATTACAGATGGATCAGGCATTCCACATAGCACATTTAAAAGGGGCAGAAAAAGATGTACAGCGAATAGCAAGCAGGTTAGCAGGGTTTCTATGGGAGGCAGAGGAGGAGGTGGAATAAGCAGTAAAGGAAGGAGGGCCAGGGTTAGGAGAGATGCCTCGTGCAGCGAGAAGCAGAAAAATGAAAAGTGACAACAGATGGTTAAGTGATGTGTATGAGCGGCGCTTGTGTGGCACTATGCAAGCTGGTGATTTGTGGTAGTTAAAAAGGGAGAACAGTGTGTTGGATGTATACATGGGTGAGGGGAGGAGAGATGAGCTGATATGGATAGAATTGTCAGGGGGTGAGACTGGATGGTACAGAAGAAGGGAGATGACTGCAAGGTAGATAGCAATAGTGAGCATGGTGAATGAGGTGTGGACTCTAAAGATAGATACTCACAAAAAAGCGATCTCCTGGCCCCCTTATGCCCACTTCTGTCCCATTTCGGTCCTATTTCTTAAAATCACTTACAATCTATCACTTTCAAATCTAGCAGTTTCAAATCATGCACTACTATAGATGCTAGATTGACCGATGGTCAGATTGACCTGAGCTTTCACAGTTATAGGGTGCTATCAACAGCTCACTCATATCATCTGGGAACTCAGGTGTCGTAAATGGGTGGAGTTACAAATGGCCCTTCACAGAGAACAGACTTCAATGTGAGGTTTGGGATCAAATGGCTCAACAAATAAACACAGATTAAAAATTATGGAACACAAAGCTGGGATGCTACATCTTCAAAAACGTACCATTCAAATACACAATATAATACAACAGATATTGCAGTGGGGTGGCTGAGGAATGTAGTTCACAAACGTACCATTCAAATACACAAGGGAAGGAAGTTGTCACTCAGGATTTTATGGTACATGGCTCCATCCATTCTCCCATTGATGCAGTGTGCCTTTAGCAGAGAAACACCCCCAAATCGTAATGTTTCCACCTCCATGCTTGACAGTGGGGACAGTGTTCTTTGGGTCATCGGCAGCATTTCGCTTCCTCCAGACATGGCGAGTTGAGTTAATGGCAAAGAGCTCTCTTTTTGTCTCATCTGACCACAGCACTTTCTCCAAATCACTCACAGAATCATCCAGTTGTTCAGTGGCAAACTTCAGATGGGCCTGCACATGTGGCTCCTTGAGCAGGGGGCCTAGCGGGCACGGCAGGATTTTAAACCATACGGCGTAATGTGTTACCAATGGTTTTCTTGGTGGCTTTGATCCCAGCTGCCTAAAGATCATTAACAAGTTCCCCCGTATAGTTTTAAGCTAATTTCTCAACTTCCTCTTGATCATGGATACCCCACGAGGTGAGATTTTGCATGGTGCCCCAGATCGATGTCAATTGACAGTCATTTTGTACTTGTTTCATTTTCTTACTTTTGCACCAATAGTTGTCTCCTTCTCATCCAGCATCTTTCTTATGGTTTTGTAGCCCATTCCAGCTTTGTGCAGGTCTATAATGTTGTCCCTTAGAAAGCTCTTTGGTTATGCCCATGTTGTAGAGGTTAGAGTCTGACTGAGTTAATTTAGTCGGTGGTCAGGAGTCTTTTATAAAGCTGACTATTTAAGACAGCAGTCTTTAATGCAGGTAACAAGTTGATTAGGAGTGTCTAACTGGTCTCTAGGAGCCAGAACTCTTAATGGTTGGTCGGGGATCAAATTCTTATGTCTCTCAGCAAAATGCAAATTAATATAGAAGTGTATCTGCTGCAGACGTGCCACCAAAACCCTGGTTTTGGTGGGGGAAGGCAACTATTTGGCATCAGAAACCATAGGTTACTGACACAGGTAGCTAGCATGGCTGCAATGCGGCTAGTGATGTGTTGCCTTTCCCAGGACAGGCTTTTGACAAGTCCCTTCAGGCCTGTAAAAAGCCTGGGACTGCAGGTGATCCGGGGGTGTGGTTTGCTGCCAGAAGCTGGAGTAGCAAAGGAGCCGAGGAGAGGGCTCTTACCCCCCAGACTTGAGCCTAAAGTGTACTATGAGAGAGTACAGTGCTGTTGGTGCTGGAGGGCAGGTCCTGAGCGCAGGTTAGTGAGGGACTCACTGATGTGTAGCTAGTGGCTAGACAGCATAGGTGTTTATTTGTATTTTGTATGCTGTATATGTTTTCCTGTGTTGAAGAATAAAGCTGGCTTTGACCAGACTTAAAGAGAACCCTGGGTCAGCCTGCCAGTCCGTTTACCAAAGTTGCAATCCCGGAGCTAAAGAACCCCAGGACGGTCCACGATGGCATCCAGGAGCAAGTAAGGTGCTACATATGGTGGAGGATGCCGTGGGCATAATTGGCACGGCCTAAATGTTAAACAGTGCTGCTAAGAGACAAACCTAATACAGAGACTATGTAATTACTGGAGTCTGAAGAGACTATTACCTGTGCAAAAACTTTTTTGCCATGGAGGAACTTATTCAGTGCCTCAAGCAGGCAAATGCACAGATGGTACAAACGATGGAGAAACAGAGAGTAAGAGCTTTGACCCTGGAGGGAGGTTTGTGCAGGGTGATCAAAGGGGGGAGATATATGGCAGAGCAACCGCAGGCAGTCCAGTTCGCCACTAGGGGGAATAAAAATTACTCTCAGACATGCCACCAAAAAACCTAGTTTTGGGGGGGAAGGCCAATTTAGCGTAGTAAATGGTACTGACACATAGTGCTGGCTGCAATGCGGCAGTGATGGGTTCCCTTTTCCCCGGGGGCCCGGCAAAAAAGGTTGGGTGGGTTGCTTTTCCCCCTCTTCCGGGACAGGTTTTGACAACCCCCTGGTCCTGTAAAAAGCCTAATGCGGGGTGTCGGGGTGGGGTTTCCCCGGTGCAGTGAAAAGGGTGGGAGAGGGCTTTACCCCCGGGTTGAGGGAACCCTAAAGTGTTAGAGAGTCAGTGCTTTTGGTGCGGACGGTAGGTCTGAGCGCGGTTAGTGGGACTCATGATGTGTAGCAGTGGCTAAACGGCTAGAGGGTTTTTTTGTATTTTTTAGCGTATACGTTTTCCGGGGTTTGAAGAATAAAGCGGGCTTTAAAGAGAAAAAAAAGAGAACTGTGTAAAACCTCCCTGTCCGTTCCCAAAGTGGCGATCCCGAGTTTTGGAACCCCAGGAGGTACAAGATGGGCCCAGGCCAAGTAAGGCAACTATAATGTTTATATATATATGTTTAAAATATAAAAAAAAAAAGGGTTAAAATAAAAAATTTTTTTAAAAATATAAATTTTTTATAAAATCAATTAAAATTTTTTTTTTAAAAAAAAAAAAAAAAAAGCAGCACCCCAAAGAACTACTTAAAAAATTAAAGGGGGTCCCAGCAGCAAAAGCCCCCCGTACAAGAAGTTAAAAAACGGAAAAAAAAAGTCCAGGGCACCCCAAAAATGCTTCAAGCAATAAGGGAGTTTTTTTCCCCCATGCCAAAAGAGCGTTTCGCTCCCCACAGGCCTTTTTCAAGCCCCGTATTATATGCACTTGGATTTTAGTGGGTCTACAGGAAATGTGTATAAAGAAAGGAAGGGGATGAAAAAATGTAAGGACAAGGGGTGGTTAAAATAGGGGGAAACAGGTGTTAATAGAAAAAAAAGTGGGTATAGTGTAAAGGGGAAAGGGGAGCAACATTTATAATCAAGGGCTTTTTAAGGGAAAAAAGGGGTTTTGGGACCCGGGAGAAGTCTAATCCAGAAAATTATAAATTAAATAGTATAGGACCAAGGAATAAATGCATAATAAATGTAACGGAGCATGACCATCCTCACCCTGGTTCCACCCACCAATATGTTGTAATAGTATTAACAATCTGAAACGAACATAAAAGAATATACATCAAGAATTCAGAAGGGATTATAAAACAAGGGATAATACATGTATGTGCACAAATTATATACAAAAATTATAAACAGAAATATACAGAAATCCTGAACAGAATTACTATAGTACTATAGGAGGTACTAGTTAACCTATCCCACTACGTGAAATGAAAAAAGGGTAAATCTAAAAATAAAGGTACAAGTCTCCAAGAGATAGAAAGACATGGTGATGGTATAGGGATAACAAAATAGACAGAGTGTGATATGTGTGTTGTAATGTGGATGGGTGAAAATACAAATCTGTTTTTCAAACTCGGGCCAAAAAGGGTGTGACGATAGGGAGGCCCACATTTGACCCCCAAGGCGGGTACCCAGTTTTTGAAAGTAGAATGGGTCACAAAAGAGAAAATAGTTCTCTTGTGGGCACAATAGTAAGGGGCTATGCAAAAAATTAATTTTCTCACTTTTCAAGTTGGAGAGGTACAAAATCTGGTGAGCAGCTTGGATTCCATTGAGTTTGTCATACGGGGGTTTGTTAGATATTCATCCATAGGGGATATAGGCATAAAGAGGGGACCTGTTGGAATGACCTATTGATTTCCAAAAAGTTGGATGTGTCTCGAATGTAGGACTTAGTCACAAGTGGCATTAAGATTTTTTCTAAAAATTTGGCCAAAAGGAGAAAATATAGAGTCAGTGGAGGCAACTATTGGGTTGGATACATTTTTATGGATTTTTGGAAGAATGTTGAACACAGGTGTAATCAGGTGGTGTGAGGATAGGTATGCCATAGTTTTTGTTGATGATTTGTTCATTAAGAGCTTTAGTAAGTATGTTGCGTATCTTGTTAGCTGTCTGGAAAACGGGATTGTTGGGGAGAGGTAAGTTTGTGGTAGAATCCTGGAGTTGACATTCTATTTCCCGAAGATACATAGAACAATCCATAATAACCATGGCCCCAACTTTATCTGCTGGTTTTATAATGATTTTGGAATTACCGTATAAACTCCCAGTATAAAACCGAGTTTTTTAGACAAAAAATGTGGGTGAAAAAACCAAACCCCGGGGTTATAAATCGAGTCCCCTGTCAGCACTCCCGGGGGCTGCATGGCCCCCAGTGCCGACCGGAAAGCTTCAGTATATGCGACTCCTCAGGGGAAAACCCCAAATAACTAAAGGGGTGAGTCAGCCCACAGCTCCGGGCGCTGCCATGACTCGGGGAAATGTCGTCGATCTTTCCCCCGTATGGACTCCCCGGAGGCATACAGGTGAAGATTTCCCCTGAGGGGGCAGAGGGCGAGCGTTCCTGCTCCGCCCGGGACTCCGTCTGGCCGCAAAAATCGGGATGTCTGGATTTCCGGCACAGGGATGTGTGTCATCACGTGCCTGCGTGGCCGATGACATTTTACGTGCCTGGCCAGAAGACGGGGGCGGAGCGCCGGGAGGCGCAAAAGCGGGGGGGCGAGGAAGTTTGTTTGTTTTTTTTTGGTTTAAAAAAACCCGCTTTGGGGGACCTATAACTGGCTTTTGCCTGTCCTATTTAGGGCCAAACCTGCCTATTTAAACCCGACTAAAGGGAAATTTACCTACCTAAAAACCCGTCTATGGGGGCAAATACCTTTCCTATAACCTGTCTTTTCAGGGGCTATACCTGCCTATAGCCTGTCTTATGGAAAATATACCTGCCTAGAACTTCCCCATTTCCCTCCTTTGAGGACCTATACCTGCCCTATACCCTGCCTATGGGACCAAAACCCTCCCTATAATCTGCCTAGGGGGGACATTAAACGCCTATACTTGCCAAAAACCTCCCTATGGGGGCATTATACGCCTATACCCCCTATAACCTCTATGGGGGACTTTTTTCTGCCTTCCCAGCCTATATCTGCATAGGGGGACATAAACTGCCATACTGAAAAAAGATTATTTTGTTATGAAGCTGATGTTTATACAGTATTTCAAGAGGTTTTTGATGTCCTTGTCGATTATAGCAATAAGCGATTCAACTGTATGGTATGTGTGTGGAGGATTATAGTTGCTTGGGTTTCTGAGGTTGAGTTAAGATATGGAGATATTAAGATATGTTGTGTTGGGTTGTTGTTCTTTGGGGTGGTTAGTAGAAAAAATGGGTTTGGGTTTCCAGAAATGGTGTTTCTATGTAATTCTTGTTCCAAAAGGAAAGTGTCAAGTGGTGGTGTAGGACAAAAAGTCCTTTTTGTAATACGGTCATTTCGGCAGTAATCAGAGTTGCGGATGAGATATTAATTAGGAGGTGTTCTGGCTTTGTGTGTTTTGTTGATGTATCTGGCGTACCTGTGATCGAGTTTGAATCCTTGCTTCTTTTGTCTCTGTAGCGCCTCCCCGCCCGTCGTGTGGTCCTCTTCTCTATCTGGTTTGCCGCGTGTGTAAAAAATTGTGTTGTCTGCAATTTGAAATGTGATAGTCTGTGTCTGAACTGGATGAAGAGTGGTTTTGTCCAGTGCATGGTCTTCTGTATGTGTGAAAAATTTTATTTTGCCAATTAAATACCTGGTTCTGTAGGTAAGCTTCCGTCTCGCTAATACACTTGTGCCGCTTACGTTTTTCGTTTAAGATACGGAATTGGGTAAGTGATTGCTTAGATTTATTTTTGAGAGATTAAGCCTAATGATTAACTAAATGTGTTATTAGTTTAAAGTATGATTTAAATTTCTTTTAGATTTTCACCCCCACCCTTACCTTACTAAAAAAATGAGATTATGTTTTTAAATTTTTCCATTGAACTCCCCCCAAGTTGGAGCTGAAATTTTTAAAAATTTTATATTTTATATAATTAATATAATATATATATATATAATTTTAATATATATTATATATAATATATTTTTATAAATTTTTTTTTTTTGTTTGTGTGTGTTTGTGATGGTACAAAAACAAATAGGAAATGCCAGTTTAGAGTTTGACCAACTGTGCGCTGATATTTTTCAACATATACTATACTGAAAATATCTCTTCCAAAATAAGTTTGTATTTGTTTCTTATTCCTTATTCTGTTAGGTTTTGGGGGTTTTTTTTAACCTTCAAGATTTTTATCTAGAGGATATATTTGTAGGTCTTAGGAAATGAACATATATATATTGCTTTTCACATCTAATAATCTAATTTACTTTGTTTTATAGAACTTTTTTACATTAGAACCTTATTTAAAACTGAAGCCTTGAAAAAACACATTTGCTTTTATCTCATTTATTTTTTGTAGTAGCAAATAAATGAAAGTATGACCTTGCCGATTGAATCACATACAGAATCAGTGTGCTACTTTCTATCTCAATCATCTTTGGAATAGCGTTCATGTAATCATTGACATTCATTGACTGTTTAGTGGCAGCTCTGTATACTTGGTGGTGCTCACATGCCTTATATTAACCAATACAAGTAAGAATTAATTTATAGTCTAGATGCCAGAAAATTTGAGGAACATCAGCTTCACACAGTGAGACAATTACTCCATCAAAGGAATCACGTTGTGCTCAGTATGCCAGTAATTTCAGCGCAGTTTAAATATGCACTTACAAGTTATTATTATGCCAAAACCCTTTTTGACAAACCGGTTTAATTTTAAAACCAGA